>MCJB01050211.1:0-49406 GCA_002018475.1 Nicotiana obtusifolia
TCCAATTCGTCCAACAACAACAAAAGGATACGATTTCCATCAAAGAACAGATTCAACTTTTGAGAAATGACCACTTTAAGCCGCAAACAACCCCAGTTTTTCCTTCAAAACCTACTTTCTTCCCTATGTCTCCACAAGCATATTCCCCACCTTATTTATACTACACCTTTTCTACTTATCCATTTACCTCACAAAATTCAATCTCTTTCACCCAACCCTTAAAAGAAGAACATGATTTTGATATCGTAAAAATGATTTGGGAAAGGAAAGATGCCTTTGCAGCACAAAAACAAACGAAGAAAAGGCGAGACCAAGAAGAAAGTTCAAAAGGGTCCAACCCCGAAAATCTGATGATTTCTAACCAGAAGGCTACAGACCTCTATGTCTCCCAGCTAAGATACATATCAGAAGAAGATACTCCATGGTCGGAATCTCTGAATTCATCAGACGATGAATCAATGGAAGATAGCTCTCAATCAAGCAATGAATCCACAACGAACTAGCCTTATGGTGTCAATCCAGAATATCCGTGCTGCCATATATTCATAGCTCAAGCCAAAGATTTTTCACAAGAACTACTATGGTTTTTCTGGTACCTATGCCATCAGTATGATATATTCATGGAATTCAAATGCAACATCTTCAAAGATTTTGATAACACTGCACCAGCCCTTAGAGTATTTTTACTATGGTTCAAGCCTAGAAGATATTGGAAGAAATGTTTCAGCGATTCCTACGCAGTAAAGATATTCATGTTTCATAGGCCAGTGAAGATCATTAATGGAAAAGTCCAGGCGCAAGCAGAGGCATCATTCTGGTGGAAATTTTCTGTGTCCATTTTATCAATGGAGCCAGGCCATCCTTTCGGAGGGAGGAACAGTTTATTAAATATGTCTGAGTCATTTCTATCATCCTCTTCCCTAGCAAAAATGAATATGTCTCCTACTCTATATAAAACCTTGTCTAAAAAATATGATTACCTCTATGAAGTAGATATCCTACCCGATGAACAAAAAGTATCCTCCACTGAACTACCTCTCATAAACCCCTACTCAGCTTTCGCCAAAAAATCATTTGCACCCTGGACCCAAAATCGTTCCTTAGTCCAACACAGACAAAAAAGAGTTAAAGAATATGTTGCTGCCTCAAAACTTGACCAGCATCCTATTCTTGCCACTCGAGAGGAACAATTTATCACTCTTCAAATCCCAGATATTTTTTCAGGCAATGGAGAGATCATGGTTTTACCCATATCCATTTTGGTGCTATCCTAATCGCTTTAACATATCACGGAAAAAAAGGTCAACCTGTTGGAGCTCGACTTTCTCTTCTAGATACAAGATACTTGGAGTACCAACATGCAAATTTGGGTACCGTAGAAGCTACCCTGAATGATGAGACTGTCTTCATAACTATCTTTCCAAATTTCATCATGTCCCTTTGTGATCCATACTTAACCGAAGCACTAAAAATTCAAGTCCAAATCCAAGGAGCCCCTCAAGCCAAAGATTCCATCCAAGCCACTCTTCATCACCAAATGGCGTGGCGAGTCCAAAATCATGCCATGGATCTTTGCCTTCCCGGAGGAGAAAATGCTTCTCTTAAATATTGATGCTACAAAAGGAAACACTGTGCCCAAATACCCATACAAATTTCAAGAGATGAACTTGTCAAAATTCTTCTTGATTCCTGGATCACAAATTATGAAAAGTTAAGAGAACCGGAGGAATCTCTACAATCTGGTGAACCAACTTTTACCAAAAGAAATGATAAAACCGTTTGCATAAGCTTTAACTATTCCCATCTCAAAAAACCCAATAAAACTATCTTTTCTTGCCAAATGATTCAACCCAAAGATGCAACAGATACATACCCTAAACCTGATGGATAGTTCTTTTGGAATGTACAAAGCATCATGGAAGAACATGACTGGTGTCAAAATTTTGACAAAAATGGAAAAAGAGCTTGGTGGTTCAAATGCCCCTTTACGGGACACTGCCCTTGTGATCTTGATTGCGACTGTCAAGACTGTTTGGAAGATCCAATTGGAGAATATGATGAACACCACCAGCGTCATTGGGAAAGATTCAAACCAAAATCCAAGAAAAAGGGGAAAACCACTGAAAAACAATTTCGAGCCAAATATGAAAATAAAGATCCTTCAATTGGCTCATTAAGCCGTCCAGGTAAATATGAATTTCTTGTCAGTTACAAACCCCAGGAATGGCCAAGAGACACCCTCCACTCTAAAAGAGGCAACTCCGGCATGGCTAAGGTCATCGTCTTGGTGTGACAGTCCAATATAACATGATAAGGTGACAGCCGATCCATACCCAAGATAATCAAAATCTACCATATCAAGAAGTAGGAGATCTACGCTAGTCTCAAGACTCCCAATAGTAATCACACACGAACGATAGACACGAGAACTCTGTTGTGGCATGCCGCCCAATAATCTCGGACAGGACCTCTTGATGTGCCCAATACCACTACACTCGAAACACCCATCCTGCTGTTGTGGCTGTTGAAACTAAGCTGACCCGAACGGGCCGGATAACCACGGTGATAACTCTGAATTGGAGGCACACTGATAGGAGCTGATGGTGCAGTGTAGGCTTGCTGCCCAGAGTAAGGGACATAAGGACCACGACTCCCTGAAGCACTGTGAGATACCTGAAGTGGTGAATGAAATGTCCTAGGAGGATGGCCCCTATCATAAGTATCGCTTCCTCCAGATGAGGTGCCACTGAAACTACCGGAATGATGAGGCCTCTCATCTGACATCGGCCCTCTCTCCTGAGCACGAACCAACTCGATCTGTCTAGCATTATCTACGGCCGTCTGGAAAGAAATATCACTCCCTGTCTCCTTGGCCATCTGAAGCCTTGATAGTGTAAGGGAGCCCATCTATAAATCTCCTCTCTCTCTCTCTCCTTCTCAGTAGGAAGCAAGATAATGGCATGGCGAGCTAAGTCCATATCGAGTCTCGTACTGGGTGACAGTCATACCACCCTGCTAAAGTCGCTCAAACTGCCTGCAGTACTCACTCTCTTGGTGAAAGGGATGAACTTCTCTAGAAATAGCTGTGAGAACTGATCCCAAGTAAGTGCAGGCGGCCCAGCTGGTCTAGTCAACATATAATTTCTCCACCATCTCCCGGTGGAACCAGTCATCTGAAATGCTGCAAAATTGAGTCCATTGGTCTCATGTTGTGCAACACCTTGTGGCAACGGTCCAGAAAATCCTGTGGGTCCTCAGAAGATGCACCATTGAAATGACCAGGAAAAGAGCTTGGTGAACTTATCCAACCTCTACATAGCCTTAGACGACAAAGCGCGCCTATCACCAGCCTATGCCGCAACAACCGGCTGAACTACCGCAACTGGCGGGGCTGCTGAAATCTGAAACTGGGGAGCCACCTGCTCTGGGGTGTGAGTAGCGGGAGTCTGTGCTCCTCTCCCAGCCCGATAGACGGCTGGTGCCACCGAAAATGTACCAGCCTAGGCCACTCTTTCTATAAGGCCCACCAAACGGACTAGAGTGTCCTGAAGCACTAGATTGGCTATGAACCCCTTCGGGACCTGAGCTGGAAACTCCTCCTCGAAATCTACATGTGGCTCCACTGCAGGTGCTGCTGCTCGAGCTTTAGGTTGAGCTTTGCCTTTACCTTTGCCTCGGCCTCGAACTCTGCCCCTAGTCGTAGTTGCCACGGGGGCTCCGGCTCCTGTCCGGTGGTAGATACAGTGTGTGTTCTAGCCATCTGCGAGAGAACAAGAATAGAAGGGTTCAATCATCAATGATAGAATAAAATCGCACGACACAGTAAGAAAGAAGTGACATTTTTCCTGAACTCCATAGCCTCTGGAAGATAAGTATAGACGTCTCTGTACTGATCCTCCACACTCTACTAAGTTTGCTCGTGACTCATGAGACCTAGGCAATCTAGTGCTCTGATACCAACTTGTCACGACCCAGAGATCCCACCTTCGGGACCGTGATGGCGTCTAACATTTCACTTGCTAGGAAAGCAACCGTTAGAATAATTTTTAAGCCATTTTTAACAAATGCCAATTAAACTAAAATAATTGTAACAGAACTAGAATAACATGTGAAAAGCCATAAAAATCGGAATATCTAAATCCAACCCCGGATCTGGTGTCACAAGTGCATGAGCTATTAAAATAATATAGATAAAGGTCTGAATGAAAGTAAAGCTGGCTAAGAGAAAATACATAGCTAAGCTAAGTAGAAGGACTTCAAGGCTGCGAACGCCGAGCAACTGTACCTCAAGTATCCGTCCAATAGCCAACCTGAGCAATTTACTGGCCGTCGTTGGCTGACTCCAAAATATGCACAAGAAGTGCAGAGTGTAGTATGAGTACAAGCGACTCGATGTACTCTGTAAGTGCAGAACCTAACCTCGACGAAGTAGTGACAAGGCTAAGGCGGGTCACCTACGATATAACCTGTATGTAGTAAAAAATAATAATAGGAAAGGAAAATACGGAAACGAAATAAAGCAGTTAACTCATGAAAATAACTCAATCCTCAAAGAAAATAATAAATACCAGAAATACCAATCCTTAGAGTCTCGTACGAAAGTGCTGAAGCTAACATAATACAACAAGGAATAGAAAACACATAAACTGTTGCGGCGCGCAACCCGATCCCACCGTACAACACTATCCTCCCTTATTGCACCATATAAATACAAATAATAATAAGTAAATATATGTTGCGGCGCACAAGCCGATCTCACTATATAATCAGAGTCAATGTCATAATTCTCCCTTATTTCACCATATCAATCCACCCTTATTTCACCTGTTGCGGCGCGCCACTCGATCTCACCATATCAATATAAATCCTCCCTTATTCCACCTATTGCGGTGTGCAACCCGATCCATAATTAAGGCAATAAGTGCAATCAATTTAACAACTCGAATCACAAGAATCTCTACGATTAACAAGTATGAAAGCTACAATTCAAGAAGGAATCTCGTACCAAATCATGAATGGCTACAATAATACTGAGCAACAAGGCAAGTCAAATAAATGACAGTTCAAGGGTACAAGTAAGACAATTAAGCATGGAGTATGGAAGAAATTAACATTTATAATATGAGACTAATAAATGACAATTAGCAAGTTAAGGCATAGGAAGCAATTAAGGCATGTAACAATCAAGACATAGAATGCTATAATTAATGAAATACGGTTAGACATGGAAACAAGTAATTGACTGCGTATAGATACTCGTTACCTCGCATATACGCCGCTACTCATGAAATTCACTTAGCACATAGCTTAAAGGTTCCTGATTCCCTCAAATCAAGGTTAGACCGAACACTTACCTCACTCCGCAATCAACTTAAAGTTCAACCACGGTCTTGACTTTCAAACAAACCTCCAAACCAACCAAATCTAGCAAATTATTAACGAAACGATTCAAAATATGCCTTAGAAACTACCTACGAATGAAAGAGGTTCTATTTAGATTATTATTGAAAAAGTCAACAACAGTCAACCCCAGGCCCCCTCGGTCAAATCTCGAGGTTCGGACCAAAATCCGATCACCCATTCACCCCCAAGCCCGGTTATGCAATTCAATTCAAAATCCGACCTTAATTCGAGGTCTAAATCCCAATTTTACAAAAATCCCTAATTTTACCCGAATCCCTAATTTTTACCATGGAAATCATAGATTTGATGTTGAAATCTTATGAAATGTAATGGATAATTGAAAGGAAGTAGGTTAAAGTCACTTACCAATGAATTTAGGAAGAAAAGCTCTTGGGAAAATCGCCTCTAAGGTGTTTAGGGTTGAGAATCTGAAAGAAATGAGCTAATTCCCATTTTTTCCTTCTGTTGTCCAGGCGCAGATGTCGCAATTGCGACCTGCGAACCCCGCAAATTCGAGAAAGCCTTCGCAAATGCGAAAATCCCCATCTTTACTGCCATCGCAAATGTGATGGTTTTGTTCGCAAATGCGAACTTGGACTTCCGCAATTGCGACCATTTGATGGCAACGCGAACCACTCTCCCCAATACCACTTCGCAAATGCGAACCTAACAGAAGACATGAATGATCGCAAATGCGACACTAACCTCGCAATTGCGAGGCCATAGACTTGCACCAGAACCAGCAATTTCCTTAAGTCCAAAACCACTCCGAAGCTTATTTGAAACTCACCCGAGCCTACGGGACTCCAAACAAAACATGTACACAAGTCCAAAAACATCATATGAACTCTCTCGCGCGATCAAAACACCAAAATAACACCTAGAACTACGAATCGAACACCAAAACGAATAAAATTTTCAATGAAGCTTAAGAATATGCAACTTTTCAAACGGACGTCTGAATCACTTCAAATCAACTCTGTTTTGCATCAAATTTTGCAGACAAGTCATAAATACTATAATGAACTTATACCAAGTTCCAGAACCAGAATATGGACCCGGTAGCAACAAAGTCAAAGTACGGTCAAACTTGGAATTTTGTTAGACCATTGAACTTTAGTTTTCAACAAATGGCGATAATTAAAGTTAGGGACTTCCGAATTCAATTCCAGACATACGCCCAGATATGGACCCACCGGGACCATCAAAACACTTATCCGGGTCTGTTTGCTCAAAACATTGGTCGAAGTCAACTCAAATGAGTTTTAAAACACGATTTCACATTTTTATTAATTTTTCACATAAAACCTTCCGGAAAGAAGACATGGACTGCGCACGCAAATCGAAGAAGGCTAAACGGAGCTATTTAGGGTTTCGAAACACAAAATTGAGGGTTAAAACTATAAATGACCTATTGAGTCATCACAGCCTTCAATTCCAGCTCTCGCCATACACAACATTATTAGCATTCAAAATCTTCACGCAACATGCAGAAGTGTAGTTTGAGTACAACCGACCCCATGTACTCAATAAGTAACAAACTTAACCTTAGATTGAAAGTAGTGACGAGCTTGGACAACCGTCAGAGTCCAACACCAATAGCCAACAACGACTTATAACAGCATAATAAAAATAGTACCAGAAGTAACTCAAGGATATATGCTCAGCTCGTCCATGTTGTCAGAGTCTAACACCAATAGCCAACAACAACTTATAATAGCATAATAAAAATAGTACAAGAAGTAACTCAAGAATATATGCTCAGCTCGTCCACAGTTACGGAAAGTAGGCATTCTTTTCAGGTATAAGAGTAAAACCCAAAATATGAGTATATCAGAAAAAGCTGTGATTTTTCCCAAAGACTTTCAACAAGTAAAAATTCACTTTATGAAATCTTAGACAAAACCCCCAAATTTCTCTTTAAATTCATAATCCAATTACCAAAAACGAAGATAGATTCACGAAATATAATCAAAATCGAGTATAGAACACTTACCCCAATCCATGTGATGAAAATTGCTTCAAAAATCGTCTCAATCCGAGCTTTATAGCTCCAAATATGTTAAAATGGCCGAAACCCCTGAAAATAGAGTATTTATAATTACTGGACGAATTAATGAATCGCAATCGCGGAAATACCATCGCGATTGCAAAGAAGAGAAATGCATTGCCACAGAATTACTCTATGCGATCGCGGAACAACCTTCACGATCGCGAAGAAAAAACAACACTGCCTCCAACAATATGTTACGCGATCGCGAAATTACCCATGCGGACGCAAAGCACACAGGCGACCAAGATTCGCGAATGCGGCCTCCACTATGTGAATGCGTATTGTACCTAACACTAACCTACGCGGTCGCAACCATCCAATTGCGACCGCGTTTAAGAAACTACCCAGCTCAAATTTTTCCTCTACGCGATCTCATCACCTACTTCGCGATCGCGAAGACCATTTCGTGCACCAGGCTTCAGCAGAAACCAGCAGTGCTATATGAAGAAAAATTTGTCCGAAATCGATCTGAATCATGCCCGAGCCCCTCGAGGCCCCATCCAAACATACCAACAAGTCCCATAACCTAACACGGACCTACTTGAGGCCTCAAATCACACATAACAATATCAAAACGATGAATCGCACCTCAATTCAAACTTAATGAACTTTTAAACTTTCAACTTTCAAATCTTGTGATGAAACATATCAAATCAACTCGGAATGAACTCAAATTTTGTGCACAAGTCCCAAATGGCATAACGAAGCTATTTCAATTTCCGAAATCACAATCCGAACCCGATATCATCAAAGTCAACTCCCCGTCAAACTTATGAACATTCCAAACCTTCAAATTTCAACTTTCGCTAATTAGTTTCGAAACCTTCTAGAAATATTCAATGCAAATTCGGGCATATGCCCAAGTGCAAAATCACCATCTGGACTTAACGGAACCCTCAAAACTCCGATCGGAGGTCAAACGCTCAAAATCCAAGTTAGTCAATTCTTCCAACTTAAAGCTTCAATCATGAAATTCATTCTTCCAAATCAATCTCGAATAACCTGAAAACCAAAACCAACTATTCAAACAAGTCATATTACATCATACGATGCTGCCCAAGACTTCAAATAGCTGAATGGAATGCAAATGCTCAAAACGACTGGCTGGGTCGTTACATCCTCCCCCACTTAAACATACGTTCGTACTCGATCGTGCTAAGAGTAGTTCCAAAGCCATCAAATCGTCGTGTAACCTTATCATGCACATAACCGGGGGTGATCCCACGTCACCCAATTTTATATAAGCCTGACAACACATCATAATCGAAGATCATTACCTCAACCTTATTCTGTAAGCTTTAGAACCCAATTTCCAACATCCGCAATTCCTTACAAGACCCGAATCTCGCATCTACACACTGTATAAGTCTGAACAAGCTGTATCAATCCATAATCATAACCCAAGATGTAATCACATATATACCACACAACTTGTATACTTGTGGCAATAAATTTCCAATCACAGTAGCTGCTAAAAAACGAACCCGTTACCGGTAATAAACCTCATATCAAATAGAACCCCATTCTAAAACCTTCGTACACTACCGATGATGGAAGAAACATATAGAAACTCATAACCACTTATCAGATCAACAAGTCATGGAGCCCTCTCTTGTCCAATCGAAACCAAAGCCAAATCCTAAGCGGACTTTCGATATTATTCCTCCATACATACTGTAATCAAATCAGATAGTATCCATTCTAGGTTCTTGTCAAACATTACCATTTTATTGACATGCAACACCAATACAACCTAGAGCAACAAACTGTGCAATCCGTGCACCAATATGCAATAACTCAATGCACCCAAATATAAAAAATGACTCAAAAGAGAAAACCGTCCCGCAATCTCAACAAGTACCACCACGACCGCAATGCTATATTCCCATCATACATAGTAGGATCAAGACACTCGAATCTAACACAAAGGATCATATCCCAATATAACTTCGCTGCAATGTGTGATCCTATCCAAACACCGGTCCATATGAGATACCTCAAGCCACAATGCTCAAAATCAACAGCCACACAACGTAAAGTACACAAAGTGCATGGCCATAACCATGGATAAGCAACACCACAATATACCACAACCGGAAAAGGCCATAACCGAGGCGCAATCAACCATTCCAAAGCCTAATAACCTTTTCGCTCGAATTTTGCTAAAAGACCCAAATAGAACCGCACCATGTGTGCATTTAACCAACAAATCACAAACCCTCGTAGCATAGAAGAGTAACACATAGAACATATCAGAACATGAACAAGCTCAACTCTAACCGAATGACTCACCCGTCAACACTTACAGTTCTGAGTCAACAAATCCGACCCGTTGTAGAATGCACATCCCCCACGGGCCTACTAATGGGCCCAAATCAACGCCGGTCATCCCCACATGGATAAATAGCTCTGCAACAGTTCACAAGGATTTAATTATAACACGTACCACCGTCTGGCTAACTTTGCCACATCTTCATAGTCCGCTACCACGAAACAATCAGCTTTTGAGAACTCCTAGTCTCCAAATTCATAGAACACACGAATCACCATATCTGATCCCAACTCCACCGCCCGAATGTCTAACACATCTCTTTTACACGATCATTTCACGCGGAATACTTCTATAATTCTTCCGTGCCATTTAGCAAAATCTTAACATCAACAGTCGATCAACCAGGCGAGTATCGCAATACCAATGAAGCATCCGTAAGTTAAAACACAGTGCGTCTTCTGAAATGTGCACCTTTCTCAGGCACTACCAAGTAGTTATAGCATTCATCGAAACATCGGAAACTGTCCATGTTGTCTAAGAATTCATGACCTTCCTTTCAAAATTGAACCGTGACCTTGCACATCTATCATTTATCATGTCATCCTGTGAAAAGTACGAGAATCTCATAATCAATTCTAAGTCACAAGCAGAATACATACCCGGTCAGTCAGAAACCTTCCATTTGATCTCATCCAGGAGAAAATCATAATACGCCACATATTCCTCACGCTACTAGGAAATATCCATATCAAATTGTGGTAGAAACCATCGAGAACTCTCTGAAACCATTTGCACATAGTCAAGCCGTCATAACTGAATCTCTCTAACTCAACCAAGCCACGCAGGTCGCCAAACCCAAGCCACAAAATACCTATAGAAACTCACCACATCATAAGTACCCAAAGAACCGATCATATCCATTACTGTGCTGATCCAACCTGCTATCAAGTTGTCCTATTTCTTCGAGTTCCTTCCAAATTATCCTCAAATTGACAATTTTCCTTGCCAGACACCACGATCCTTACCCAAAGTTCACCATAAGAAATCCTAGCATTAAACCACACCGCCCTAAGTCCCATAAGTCGTTGTATTCCCATTTAAACACTCAAAATATTGCATCCGAGAAACCCTCTATGAAGAAACCTAATATGAATCTAAAACTGTTTCGATTGCCTTCAAAATATTGCATCCGAGAAACCCTCTATGAAGAAACCTAATATGAATCTAAAATTGTTTCGATTGCCTTCTTGATATTGAAATGTAGAATCCATAGTGATACAGAAATATCGCAAGTCCCGGCACCATCCATTGCAAATTTCAGATTTTTGCCATGTACAAATCCGAAAAATTCTTAATTGCTACATATAAACCTTGAATCCATTAGAATTTTCTCGGGAGTCATCCACTTTGCTCGAATCTCAATTGCACCGTCCAAACGGGCAGAACGGCATGTGCCCTATTAGCACGACAATACCCAAAGAAGTAACCTTGCCTTAACGCAACCGAGCAAATTCCTACTCCATGTGCGCTAGTTCCTTCACGAACAACAACTCAATCATTCCATGATTCTCATATACTCATAAAGTGTAATACACTATGCATCCAGAAATTTCCTTGCTTAAGTCATCTTCAAAACCAGCCTCTGCAAGTCATAACCGATCCATAAGTATGCCTTAGACCGAAACCAATACAACACGTAACTATGCAATGAAATCGCCGATGGCACTCCCCCACTTGGCTCAAAGCCATAGAATAAACATTCGATAACTCACCATACCCATACTCTATTATTGCCATAAACTCACGCTGAAATTCAACTAAATCCTTCATAGGCTCATGTAACACAAACCATATAATACCTCAAATCATCTGCTAAGCTTGCATTTCCTCGTGACGGTCATGTCAACTTTCTCAACCAATCCAAACTCAAATTGCAACACCTATAACCCATTGGTAGAAAAAAAATCTTCCGCACAACATCATAAGGATCACATATCCGTAGATTGCGCTGCAGGTGATAATCCACCTGCTTAGCCTCAAACTGACATCTCTCTATACCCTTTCACAGCCACAACTACTACGCAATCACTTAATCTTCCTGAGTTTTGGCTCATCAACAAGACATGAAAATCTACTTCGTTCCACAAATGAAATAACACGAAAGAGTCTCTCCAAAACCTTCATAACTTGAGACTGTATGACACATCCAAAGAAATTGAGCATCCAATAGTCCTTTTCACATCTCAAGCAAACTCTTCCGTCACATTCAAACCATCTGAACACATCGCGTAGTCACATCCTACTTATCATATAGCCATCCAACGACTCACTGAGCCACCGCTCTCACTCATAGGGACACCAGTGGACATAAAAGTCCAAAAGCACATGCTCACACAACTAAAACTACCGAGCCTAAGTTGCGGTCCAAACCGGGCCTCAAGTCCTTCAGACTAGCCCATCACTAAAACACAGAAAACACATCTTATACCTCATCCATGGAATCCACAAGCCTTCGATGTACAGCTGATACCGAGGGCTTACATGCGCATACGAGTGAGTGGAAGGAATTTCAAAGAAATAAGCTTCAAGCAGAATCAATGTCACACGATAAGGAAAGAAAGATGGGAAGTTTATCCAAAATGCCCTGTAGCCTCTCGAAGATAGGTATGGACGTCATCATACCGATCTGTAAGATTCTACTAAACACTTGCTCATGACTCGTAGAACCTATTAACCTAGAGCTTTGATCCCAACTTGTCACGACCCAAAATCCAACTAGTCGTGATGGCACCTAACCCAACCCGCTAGGTAAGCCAATTAACAACAATCCAATACCAATGAGATTTACTGAGAGAAATAATAATAATATAACTGAACTTTTATACAAAATTTCAAGGACCGGTAGTACAAATCATGAGCTCCTAAGACTTAGAGTTTACAAAGCTGATATGAAATAAATACATCATATGTTTGAAATATACATGAACAAATTAAAAATTCTAAAGTTACCAAGATCAAGAGGCAGAACGCTGGTACATTTTCGATTCCAGCTCTCGCCATACACAATAACATCAACATCCAAAATCTGCACACAAAGTGCAGAAGTGTAGTATGAGTACAACGTACCCCATGTACTCAATAAAGTAACAAACCTAACCTTAGGTTGAAAGCAGTGACAAACTTGGACAACGGTCAGAGTCCAACACCAATAGCCAACAACAACTTATAACAACATAATAAAAATTGTACAAGAAGTACTCAAGGATATGATGCTCAGCTTGTCCACAGTGACGGAAAGTAGGCATGCTTTTCAGGTATAATAGTAAAACCCAAATCTTTCACCGAAATCACCAAAATATGAGTTTATCAGAAAACACTGTGATTTTTCCCAAAGACTTTCAACAACAGGTAAAATATTTAAATTTCAGATAGCATGAGGAAAGTACATCTCTATGCTTAAATTTCAATGTGCATGAGCATGAGGAAATGCATCTCGATGCCTGTATGTCAAATATACCTGTTAATGCAATGCATCACAACGATGAACTCATGTACTCAAACTCTAGGAGTACTCGATCTCACTGTCTTACTCCCCCACTCATCATGCTCAGTCACTCAGCACTATACGGTACCTGCTGCAGCGCGTAGCCGGATCTACATATAGCCAAAAGACCTGTTGTGGCGTGTAACCCGATCCACATATAGTCATAAGGCCTGTGGCGGCGTGCAACCCGATCCACATATCTCACTCATAACACGGCTCTCGGGCGCCAACTCAGTTATCTATTTCTCCAGTCTCTCGGGCTCACAAATCTCATGCCAATCAGCCCAAACAATGATAACATGTTGTGAGAACAAATGATAACAGAGACTGAGATATGATATGCAAATGAATAACTATGACCGAGTATGTAACTGTAATTTAAGCAAATAACTCAATAACAGATATGACCTTAGTGGGTCCCAATAGCACGTAGGAATTTCATGGATAAAAACAAGATTAGGTAACTACATAATATCAGAGAATTAATCGAGTCATATTCACATGGTGCACGCCCACACGCCCGTTACCTAGCATGTCCGGCACCTCACCTCAACACAACACATAACACGTATATTCAGGGATTCACACCCACACCAAGTTTAGAAGTGTTACTTACCTCGAACAAGCCGAATCCAATATCGAACAAGCCAAACGATACTCCAGAAATGCCATCCCGCGCGTACCGATCTCTAAGCGGCTCAAAACTAGCCAAAAGCAACTCAAGAATATCAAGTAATACCAAAGGAAACAAACCCGATCGATAAAGGTCGAATCTTTAATCGAAAGCCCAAAGTCAACCAAAAAGTCAAAATCGGGCCCGCACCTCGGAACCCGACAAAACTCAAAAAATACGACAACTCGTTCAATTACGAGTCCAACTTTACTAATTTCACTCAAATTCGACTCCGAATCGGTGCTCAAAACTCGAAAATTTACTTTATGAAATCTTACACAAAAAATCCCAAATTTCTCTTTAAAATTCATAACCGAATTGCCAAAAACAAAGATAGATTCACGAAAACAAAGATAGATTCACGAAATATAATCAAAATCGAGTATAGAACACTTATCCCAATCCATGTGATGAAAATCGCTTCAAAAATGTCTCAATCCGAGCTCCATAGCTCCAAATATGTTAAAATGGCCAGAATCCCCGAAAATAGAGTACTTATAATCACTGGACGAATAAATGAATCGGGATTGTGCAAATACCATCACGATCGGGAAGAAGAGAAATGCACTACCCCAGAATTACTCTATGTGATCGCGGAACAACTTTCGCGATCACGAAGAACAAACAACATTGCCTCCAACAATACGCTACGTGATCGCGAAATTACCCATGCGAACGCGAAGCACATTGGTGACCGTGTTACGCGAACACGTCCCGTGTTACGCAAACACGCTGAAGAATTTCCAGCTCTCAACTTCCCGCCTCAGCTCCATGCGAACGCGGCATCCACGCAATCTCTGAACGGCTCAAAACTAGCCAAAAGCAACTCAAGAACATCAAATAATGTCAAAGGAAACAAAATCGATCGATAAAGGTCAAATCTTTAATCAAAAGCCCAAAGTCAACGAAAAAGTCAAACTCGGGCCGGCACCTCGGAACCCGACAAATTCAAAAATCCGACAACACATTCAATTACGAGTCCAACCTTACTAGTTTTACTCAAATCCGACTCCGAATCGATGTTCAAAACTCGAAAATTCACTTTATGAAATCTTAGACAAAAGCTCCCAAATTTCTCTTTAAAATTCATAATTCAATTACCAAAAACAAAGATAGATTTACGAAATATAATCAAAATCGAGCATAGAACACTAACCTCAATCCATGTGATGAAAATCGCTTCAAAAATCGTCTCAATCCGAGCTCCATAGCTCCAAATATGTTAAAATGGCCGAAATCCCCGAAAATAGAGTACTTATAATCACTGGACGAATAAATGAATCGCGATTGCGGAAATACCATCGCGATCGCGAAGAAGAGAAATGCACTGCCCCAGAATTACTCTATGCGATTGTGGAACAACTTTTGCTATCGCGAAGAACAAATAACATTGCCTCCAACAATGCGCTACGTGATTGCGAAATTACCCATGCGAACGCGAAGCACACAGGCGACCAAGATTCGCGAACGCGTCCCGTGGCACGCTAACGCGTTGAAGAATTTCCAGCTCCCAACTTCCCGCCTTAGCTGTATGCGAACACGGCCTCCACTATGCGAACGCGTACTGTATCTAACACTAACCTACGCGATCGCAGCCATCCAATCGTTACTGCGTTTAAGAAACTGCGTAGCTCAAATTTTTCGTCTAAGCGATCACATTACCTACTTTGCGATCGCAAAGACCATTTGGTGCACCACAACATAAACCAGCAGCGCAATATGAAGAAAAATTGAGCCCCTCGGGGCCCCGTCCGAATATACCAACAAGTCCCATAATCTAACACGGACCTACTCGAGGCCTCAAATAATACATAACAACACAAAACAACGAATTGCACCTCAATTCCAATTTAATGAACTTTTAAACTTTCAACTTTCAAATCTCGTGCCGAAATATATCAAACCAATTCGGAATAAACTCAAATTTTGAGCACAAGTCCCAAATGATATAACGAAGCTATTTCAATTCCCGAAACCGCAATCCGAACCTGATATCATCAAGTCAACTCCCGGTCAAACTTATGAATATTCCAAACCTTCAAATTTTCAGTTTGGCCAATTAGTGCCGAAACCTTCTAGAAATATCCAAATGCAAATCCGGGCATACACCCAAGTCCAAAATCACCATCCGGATCTAACGAAACTCTCAAAACTCCGATCTGAGGTCAATTATTCAAAAGTCAAACTTAGTCAACTTTTCCAACTTAAAACTTTAGTTATGAAATTCATTCTTCCAAATCAATCCCGAATAACCTGAAAACCAAAACCGACGATTCAAACAAGTCATATTACATCATATAGTGTTGCTCAAGACTTCAAATAGTTGAACGGAACGCGAATGCTCAAAACGACTGGCTGGGTCATTACACTTCAGATTTTAATAAGAAGTCGAATATTTCAAGAGCACACAAGTTATTTAATTGGATTGGAGATATTTGACTAAATAATTACTAATGTGAATTTACTATAGTAAATCAATAGGAGTTGTATAGGAAATTTTATAATTTTGGTGAGAGGAAGAACAATAAATTATCTTTTGACTTGTTAATAAAATATGATTACGATCTTTGAATGAAAAATGGTCGTTTCAGATTCCTATATTACTTGATTTAATTACTTCTTTATGATTTATCTATATGTCTAGCTTATAGTACTCTTGAAGCTCTTGGATTTGTAGCAAATGTTTTCTATGTGAAGAATCTAATGGATCGGTGAATAATCTATTGCTCCACTCTAGCATTACTGGGCAAATTTGGGCAATATTTCTGACCATCTTTGAGTTCTGTGGGTCATGCCGGAGTTCATTAAACTTACTCTATGTAGCTCGCATGAACAGTACAGTTCTAAGGACATTAACTGATATTAGAAGGCAATTCCTAATTGCATTTCTAGAATATCTTGCAGGAAAAGAAGAAAAGATGTTTTAAAGATAAGAGAGACGGTATCTTACATGTTAAATCTAGATGTTTAGAGATTCTTTACTTACGGTGCAGGAAGGATATTGATTCTCATATAAACTCTATGTTGCATCTTTTTCATTCTTTCAACATATAGAAGTAAAGCTTATCTGATGCAGTAACATCTCTGTTGAGAAAATTATTTAATTTCTGGATATAGACTTAAAACATTCATTTTAATTCAGAGTATGTTACTTTTCATCACTATCTTGATGTGTCAACATTATTTTTTTCTCATGCAGAAACAGTCATTGCCTCTTGAACACGTCGGACAATATCTTGCTCATAGACTCTTCAAGATACAGTTAAGAAAATCATTTTCTAGAACTCCTAATATGAAGCTGTTCATTATGTCCTGCTTTGCCAAGGAAGACGTGTTTCAGTTGCCAGCACCAGATGAGCTGAAGAAAGAGATAGAAGCTAGAGAAAGCAACAACTCAGATATGAAACATGTTGCACCCAGAGATGAGCCAGGAAAGGAATTAAGTACAGAAGGTGGCTCTCCTACCAAGAGGCAACAAAGTGAACCGGAGTCCCCTCGCAAGAAGATATAAAGGTTAGCAAACTATTCTTGTGCCAGCAAATTCGACAATTCTCACCTTACTATTCTTTCTAACTTGAAAAACAAAAAATACGAGGAAAAAAAATTGAATAGAAACAAATGTAACAATGTCGTCATTAGCACTGAAACAAAAACTTTACAGCCTCATGTTCTTCTTAGTACCTTCGACACGGGAGCTACTTGGGTTAGTATCCAACTTGCTCTTTTATGACTTGGGAGAACTAATTTAGCCTTCGAGCTGCCCCAATAGCTAAAATTTGTCTCTTTGTACCAACAAAGAGAACATATAATTCTTATGTATAGGCATTTCAGTTAACACAGTCATAAGATTTTGTTCAATAGGTACCCTATTGTAAATTTAGATTAGCACTTTTCTAGCACAACAAAGGAAGGAAGAAAAAGAGCAGAAATAGAGATTATTTAGTAAGATCATTACTGAATTGCACCACTTAGGAATTAGTAAATAAAAAAACATATATGGGCAACACCATAGTACCAGTTGAACAACAAATAACTCAAAGAAACTTTAAATATATATATATACAAAATTGCATATTCTATTCCACTCTATATAGCTCTATTTTGATCAATGAGCTTCATCTTGAAAGTGTTGTTGCCATTAAAATCTTGCTGATATCACATCCTACAATCAGATATTTAGTAGTAGAATATATTAATCAAATAGCTAATATTCATCATCACACTGCTACAATTCACAATCATAACAGTTCATTTACCTTCAAGTAGTGTACAAGAGGCTTCAAATAACTAGCCTCATATGAAGAGCCGCCTCCAACAAGCAATCATTTTCCTCCAAAGGTGTACAAAAGCTAGAACTCAAGAACCACTCTGCACGTTTCCCGTGCTTAGTTTAATTTTTTTTTAATTATCTGAGAAAAAAAGAAAGCTAAAAGTTGAATCTTTATACGTCACTTCAACCAACGTTTTAATCTTAGTGGAGAAATTAAAGTACATATATCGCATTCACTTTCAAAAGGGTCCATTATCAGATAGACCTTTTCATAAGGAATTTAACGATTACAGTAATTTACCAAAACTCACTTGATTGCGTCAGAGGATAAAACAATCACTCTCTACTCAAAACAAAAACAAAAAGCAACCAAAAAAATTCAAATTTGAGAGCGTCAGAAAATACTACATTTGTCTATCATCGATTGTGTAAGGGTCTCGAAGGAGTTTAAACAATCCTGGGCTACTTCAGCCATTGTCATAAGGTTTTGAATTAGATGTTCATATTCTTTCACAATACTCACACATTTAGGAGAAGCAGAACTGGTGTCCCTCTGCACTAGGACTTTAGAATGCTGAAATAATGTACTGAAGACAACAAGGTTGATTCATTTCCAAAAAAGAAATTCTGTTGTAACAGCATCTTCAATGAAAAGACAGAGAAAGCAATAGGTTTATACGACTCTTCAACTAGAACGTTTGTAGTTGAATATGCCTGATGATTGAGAAACTTTATTGTGTTAATAATGTTGACAAACTCATTGTTAGATAAACTTCAAGTGCACTACCTTTCATCAAACGTCCGTAATGTTCAACTGTTTATGCCTAGAAAAGACTTCTCTAAATTCCTATGATAATATATTGCATAAGTGCTGCATTGGGTAACTTATTTGGTCCAATTCAGTACTATTGCACTTTTTATTCCTGATAAAAACTTGCTTATAAAGCAATACTACTTTATCCGTATAGGTTTTCTGAGACATTCCTATGCTTGAATTTGAATTGTTCTTTCTACCTTGCATTGTTATTTCCTTTGTATTGGTGTAATTGACGAAGATTATGTAACATGTTTTTCAATATAAACTGTCGTTCATTGATGAAAATTTTTTTGGTTGACGAAAAAAGGCATCATGTCTGTTTTGTTGGCAGGGTATTATAACTATGTAGCCTGCCTATATATACATCTTCTGATGCTATGTGAATACATGTTTGAAGGTCACAGGTAATGCAGCCTCCTACTTTTTCAGCTACCAAATACCTTGCCACTTGTCATTACTGACGTCTTTTTGTTTCTAATATTGCAGAAAATATGGACAATGTAGTTCACTTTGTGTAACTTACTAGCATGTACATTTATATTTTTGTTAGCCGATAAAACATACCGGTCCTGTAACTGATGTAAATAGTGGTTGCTGAAAGACCAGCAGTAAATATGACCTCTTTTATGGCTTGAAAGACCAGCAGTAAATATGACCTCTTTTATGGCTTGAATTTGTTTCGTCGCTCTAGTATATATCTAAGTCTCTAAAACTAAATAGAAACAAAGTTACTGCTTGTCCCACTACAGACATGAGATCCAAAGGATCAATTACAGTGATAAGATAAAGAAACAATTTGCGATGAGTTAAATATAACTATTAGTATCACACTGCTCTTCGTCTCAGATACCATAATGTTTGACAAATCAACTCATATATCTCAATACAAAATTGATCATAATGCAAGTTGCTCCTTGTAGAAAGTATAGAATATATGTCTACCTTATTTAGAGTTCTTCCATAGAATATATGTCTACCTTATTTAGAGTTCTTCCATATATGTTATATTTTCATACTTATTTCTTGTAATAGTTTTATATATTTGACATCTAATGAATGAATGAATAATTACCACAAACAATATTTCAATATGGCATCATTATGAGCCTAATTCCTAGGGATTCTATCACCAAACCCTAGCCTTAGCCATCAACCCCAAGCTGCGCCACCCCCCACTGCCGCTGCTTCTTTCCTCCTCAAATGATGGCTGACACGGCTTCTATCACTCCTCAATTCCTCCCTAACCCCCATGACCCTAAAACACCACTCATCTCTGTCATGATCCCAGGTGCAAAACTACATGGGTCCAACTACATGGGATGGAAGAAACAAGTAGACACTCTTCTTCACGGTTTTGGTCTATTTGGTTGGATTGATAGGATAAAAATTGCGCCAGCTCCTACTATTATATCTGTCGCGTCCACTGTAGCCGGAACGAGGTCCTCTACTCCCAATACGGCTTATCTATCGTGGTACCGCCAAGACAAGCTGTTATTATCTTCAATTCTTGGAAGTCTTGCCGAAGAAGTTGCTTCCTTGGTAAATCCGGCAACCACTTCAAAGGCGGCATACGACATCTTGGAGGCCACGTATGCCGCTCCTTCGCGAAGTCACATTAAAGAGGTTCGTGCTCGTCTCAACAAAACTGTTCAGGGAAAATCATCAATCACACAGTACTTCCATGCTATTCGTACTATCAAGGATGAATTGGCATTGTTGGGCAAACCTCTTGATTTGGAAGATTTGCTTGACAAGATATTAGATGGTTTGGATCCTATATATAAACATGTTGTTGATTCCGTCAATGCTCGTGATACATCGATTACTGTTGATGCTTTGCAAGAAAAATTATTACACGAAGAGTTGAAGCCTAAGCCATTGGGATCATCAATGTTTCCATCCCACCCTGCTACAGCCATGGTAGCTGCCACCACAGCCCAGCCGATGCCTCCTGTTGCTGTTACTGGTCCGACGGGCAGTCGCAATAAGCGACGTCCATATCGTGGTTGTTGTCAAGCTTGTGGCATTCAAGGACATCCCTTGAGGGATTGTCCAACACATGGGTGGATACTTCAACATCTCCACCACCCTCCTGCTGCTGCCTCACGTCCGCCACTACCACGGGTTGCTCCAGTCCCGCTGTCCGCTCCTCCACGCCAAACTGCCACTCGGCAGTGGCAGCCCCCAAGGAGTACTCCGCCGGTGGTTATACTCCATATTCAGGTTACTCAGCCGCTGCCCATGTGTCCCCCTACATGCCTCCACCTGAGGCCGGTTTTCAGGCCTTTCATGCACAAGGTCCGACTGCTAGCAGTTCTGTTACCGCACCAGGTCCTTCTTGGCTTCTCGATAGTGGCGCAACTCACCACATCTCCACTGACCTAGCCAATCTTTCACCCCATCAACCATTTCCACACACCGACTCTGTATACATTGGAGATGGTAGCGCCCTTCCTATCACTCATACTGGTTCGACCACTCTTCCTACTTCTCATCGTTCTCTTACTTTACATAATGTGTTACATGTTCCAACTATGAAAAAAAACTTATTTTCAGTCTTCCAGTTATGTAAAGTCTAATGATGTAGCAGTTGAATTTACTTCCTCTGGTTTTGTTGTTAAGGATCTCAATTTGGGGACTCACCTTCTGGCGGGACACACTAAAGATGGATCCTATGTGTGGCCCTCATCTAGCCCCTCTGCCTGTGTTTACTTCTCCGATGCCAATCCTCCCCATATTATTTGGCACTCTCGCCTTGGTCATCCGACATCTGCTATGTCTCGTCACATTTTATCGCATTATTAATTGTCTTGTTCTAGCTTAGCACTTAATAATAGCTGCACTGCTTGTAGTTGCAGCAAGAGTCATGAGTTACCTTTTTATGATTCTTCTATTATTTCTACTAGACCATTAGAGTATATTTTCTCTTATGTATGGACATCTCCTGTTTCATCTAGTGAGAATTTTCGTTATTATGTGCTGTTTGTTGACCATTTTACTCACTACATGTGGTTGTATCCGATGCGTCATAAATCTGATGTGCGATCTATCTTTACTACCTTTCAGGGCCTTGTTGAAAATTACTTTCAACTTAAAATTAAATGCCTTTACTCAGAAATGGGGGCGAGTATCTTGCCTTGTCTTCTCATCTTGTCACCTCTGGCATTACTCATCTTACTACCCCTCCCCACACACCTGAACATAATGGTTTCAGTGAACGTTGTCATCGTCACATTGTAAAAACCGGACTTGCTCTCCTATTTCATGCTTTCCTACCCTTGTCTTTTTGGTCTTATGCCTTTGAGACCACTGTGTATCTAATAAATCGTCTTCCCACTCCCACTCTACAGATGTCTTCCCCGTTCACCTCCCTTTTCAACCAACCTCCTAACTACTCTAAGCTTCGTGTTTTCGGGTGTTTATGCTATCCTTGGCTTCGTCCATACTCTGCTCACAAGCTGGACCCCCGCTCTATCCCTTGTGTCTTTCTGGGCTACTCCAAAACCCAGAGTGCGTATCTTTGCCTTGACCCCACTACCTTCAGACTTAATGTCTCTCGTCATGTCCAATTTGATGAGTCGGTCTTCCCTTACTCTTCTCTCATGTCCATTGCACCACGGCCTACACCCTCTACTGCTGACACATGGTGCCTCTCGCACTATGTTCTTCCTCCTGTTGTCTCTCCCACTGTTCCCTCTCCAGTTCAGTCTCCTCCATCCACTGCCTCCTCTCCTCTCCACCTCCACCACCACCACCATCTTCTCTTCCCACCCATCCGATGACCACTCGTGCCAAAAATAATATTCACAAGCCTATCCAAAAACTCTCCCTTACAGCTCAGCTTCATCCTTCCCTTGAGCCTTCTACAGCCACTCAAGCCTTGAAGGATCCCAAATGGCGAGCTGCCATGTCTGAGGAGTTTGAGGCGCTTGTGCGCAATGGTACATGGGAGTTGGTCCCCCCTAATGGTATTCAGAACTTAGTCGGTTGTAAGTGGGTTTACCGTACTAAGTACCTTTCTGATGGCAGTGTTGATCGGTATAAGGCTCGGTTAGTTTCCAAGGGCTTTCATCAGCGCCCTGGCATTGACTATCAGGAGACTTTTAGTCCGGTTGTCAAGCCGGCCACCATTCGCTTGGTTCTTACCTTGGCCGTCTCTCAGGGTTGGCCCCTCCGGCAGCTGGATGTTAATAATGCATTTCTACAGGGTCGTCTTTATGAGGATGTGTACATGGCTCAGCCACAGGGATTTGTTGACACTGATCGTCCGAACTATGTGTGTAAGCTGCACAAGGCTATCTATGGCCTTAAGCAAGCACCCCGAGCTTGGTATTCAGAGTTGAGACAGTTTTTGTTGGCATAGGGGTTTCGCAATTCCAGGGCTGATACCTTGTTGTTTATCTTTGACCGGGCTGGTGTCTCTGTATTTGTGCTGGTTTCTGTTGATGATATAGTGGTTACTGGGTCTGATTCAGGTACAGTTGATCGATTTTTGACTGAGTTGGCACGTCGTTTCTTTATCAAGGACCTGGGTACTCTGTCATATTTTCTTGGAGTTGAGGTTCTACCGCATCGTGATGGTCTTCTTTTATCTCAGCGGAAGTACATCCTTGATCTTCTACATCGGACTCATATGGCTGATTCCAAGCCGGTACTTACTCCATTTGCCACTGATCAGCCTTTATCTCTACTAGATGGCACAGCTCTGGACAACCCGACTGAGTATAGGACTGTTGTAGGCAGTCTGCAGTATTGGGCCCTCACTCGTCCTGACATCGCTTATGCCGTGAACAAGTTATCTCAGTTCATGCATAAACCGACCACTACTCACTGGGCCGCGGCGAAACGCCTGCTTCGTTATCTTTGTGGTACTATTGACCTTGATTTACTTCTTCGGCGGGTGTCTCAGTCGTCCTTGTATGCGTTCTCTGATTCTGACTGGGCTGGCAACAAGGATGATTATACCTCCACGAGTGCATATGTAGTTTATTTTGGTGGCTCCCCCATCTCTTGGGCCTCTCGGAAGCAGCGCGCTGTTGCCCGCTCTTCCACTGAGGCTGAGTACAGATCTGTTGCCTCCATTGCTGCAGAGCTCCGCTGGTTGTGTTCTTTGTTGACTGAGCTTCGGGTGTTTCTACCGTGCTGTCTTGTTATATACTGTGATAACGTGGGTGCTACGTACTTGTGCTCTAATCCTGTTTTTCACTCTCGGATGAAGCATATTGCACTAGACTTTCACTTATTCGTGAACAGGTTCAGCGTGGTATTTTACGTGTGACTCATGTTTCTGCAGCTGATTAGTTGGCTGATGCTTTGACAAAACCGCTCTCCCGTGCTCCGTTTTTGCTTCTGCGTTCCAAGCTTGGACTTATCTCCCGCCGTCCAGCTTGAGGGGGCGTATAGAATATATGTCTACCTTATTTAGAGTTCTTCCATAGAATATCTGTCTACCTTATTTAGAGTTCTTCCATATATGTTATATTTCCATACTTATCTCTTGTAATAGTTTTATATATTTGACATCTAATGAATGAATGAATAATTATCACAAACAATATTTCAATAGAAAGTAATTTATTTTCTTTATAAATTAATATAAACTGATAATTTTATGAAGTTTGGGCTCAGGCTCAGCACAAGCCATTCCCCGCTAGTATTGATTATACGGAAGAGTATTTTTGTAGTTAACGACTGACCAAGAAGAAGAAAAATAAAGAGGAGTAAGAAGGAGGAGGATGAGATCCATATGTTGCAAAAAACGTAGCACGAGTGTCATTTACTAAACACCGGGCACCAAAAGGGACACTGGGTGAAATTAGAAGATTTTATTTTTGAAAAAATGACACTGTATAGTCGCTTTTAAATTAATAGTCAAAAAATATATATTGTTTTATATTTTTTTTTGTATATATACATTCTTTATGTTATACATTAAAATTATACAATTTTTTTTTTGTTAGCGAATGTAAATAGTTTCTTGCGCGGGTTAAAAGTAAAATAGGCCCTTTACTTTTCGATAGACTATTTTTCTTAAGCTGGGCAGTAAGAAGCGGATAGTCCCTAAAGGTAAAATATATGGGAATATGACTCCCTCAGAACACTCTCTACGCTTTTAAATGCTCCCTGTACTACTTCTCTTTGACATAATATAAGTAGTTATCCTTTGAACCAAAAAAAAAAAATGTGAATATCACTCATTGCACACATTCACAAATGTCATAGAAACGATATTAAGAGTATCATAAAAGGATTTTTACACTATATCCCATTTTAAAAGAGTTATATATAAAAATGACTCAACTTTTATAATATTCAGAAATAGCAGTCCAAACATTAACATTTATAGCATATTTAGAGAACAATTCACATGCCTTTTGTAACTAATTAAAGCAGTCACAACCCGCTAAAACATGTCATATATAAATCATTATATCTCCAAGATAATCTCCACATAATTAATGCAGCTTTCATTGGTTGTGTTTATAAATTATGCATAGCTAATAAAATTATGCGAAAATGTAATGTTATATTGTATAAAATAGGAAATAAAAATGTATATATTAGTAAACAAGAATATGGTTATCCAAAGATAAAAGGTTATCTGAATTAGAGAATTCATGCATTTCAACAATCACAGTATAATAACTCACTTGATAACAAGATTTACGTTATTGTTTATCCCATAACACCTATCATATTATTATTTACTGCATTAATAATTATTGCATCATAATCGATGAATAACTAGCCTGTGAACCAAATAATCCCTATTTTTTATGGATCATAAACGTGGTAAATAAATTCATATATTATTATGAGAAATTTGTGACTCAAACATTATTAAGTTTACTGATTAGTATTTCAATTCACATTCTACTTCATAATATTATTAAAAAGTGTACCTAGTCATACATCACAAAGATCAAAATCTATATATCTATATCTATATTGAGGGGCTGTGACTTGGCACTTCTTATAAATCAAAATTCAATCATTCTATTTATTCAGTCATTTAGTGCGATTGTTTTGCGTTCAAGTCATTTTTGACGAGCAGATGACTTTCAAAGAACATGTATAGTTTTAACCAGTGTCATCCTTTTGTGCAAGGGATGCGTTAACCATTTTCATGGTACTTCATGTGTACTGTCATAGGCGGCTTTCTAGCCATGTCCCATGGTCTCGGCAGCTCCAAGTGACAAGCACGCATGTACTTCTGTCGCTACACCGACAGTGATCGTCATTGCCTAGTCACAGGTAGATGCCAACAACGCCGCGCGCAGACGCTGATGCTAAAGACAAGGTTGCTGCAAACGGACTTGTTTCTACCTTGTAGAAGACTAAGTCCTTTTCATTGTAAATATAGAGTAGTTTTACTTCATTTTCTTTTAGTGTGCTTCTACAGCTTATTTAGGTCAAGTCATGTAATTTTGATTTTTTTTTTAAGCATTATTAGGGGATCAAGCAATCAAACTTTCTATCAAGCAAATAATTTTCTGTATCGGTGTCTCTCCCCTTCGGCACCATGTTGCTTTTCTGTAATAGCTTTCATTAATGCAATCAAGCTTTCTTTCATTCTCAATTCTCTTTTCTGCTCTCTCAGTTACTCATGACATTGGTTTTTCCGTACGACACTGACAATCTAGTCTAGCGTATGGAGGGGACCTCAGTTGGCGGACAACAATCGCACTGGCGTCGATTGCTTAGCCTTACATCTCCCTTCCAATGAATCTCAGGAAGGCGCCGCGTAACAGTTGGTATCAGAGCCTAGGCTCGACATCGGACGAGAGATAACATTGCAATTACCACCATTTCTGATCATGGTGAATCATGGGGATCGCATCGCGACCCTTGAGGAGACGGTTGACGTATTACGGCCCATCGTGTAAATGGTGCCTGATTTAAAGACCAGCTTAGTGCTAAGGTTGGACGACCTGGACCGCAGAATGCTCCAGGCCGAAGTTGACATAGAAAACATCAGTCGCGACTCTAAAGGAGACCGGTAAACGGTAGCCACAGAGGCAGCCGAAATTTTTGGTAAATTTGAGGGCCTCCAACAGGAGCATGCCAAAGATTTAGCCCACAGGGAACAAGAGGCAGACAGGGTGACTGCTACGCAACAAACTATAGACAGCTTGATAGGCCAGCTTAACTTGTCAATGCTGCTTTACAAGGCATGCTTCGAGGAGGCGGGAACCAAATTGGGGGTGCTGTGAACCTCGCCCCCATGGCATAAAAACTGAAAATTCTTGAGCTAAAGCCATACAGTGGAGCTCGGAATGCCAAAGAAGTGGAAAACTTCATCTTCGACATCGAACAGTACTTCGATGCCGTGGGAGGCCTAAAAGAAGCTAAGAAGGTAGCAACTGCTGTCATGTATCTTCAGGGTGATGCTAAATTCTGGTGGCGGGTAAAGTACGAAGCTATCAGTAAAATGCTCTCGAGACATGGGCAGAACTGAAGGCAGCCATACTCTACAGTTCTTCCCCGAAAATACTGAGTACAATGCAAGGAGAAAGCTACGGGAGCTCCGCCGGACCAAATCATTGCAGGATTACGTGCGAGAATTCTCTGCGCTCATGCTGAACATACGTGACATAGGGACAAACACAAACTCTTCACTTTCCTGGAAGGGTTGAAACCCTATGCCCGTATGGAGATGCAGAGACAAAGGGTAGACACGTTAACTAAGGCGATCCAAGCAGCAAAGTGCCTTGGGGACTATCAAGTGGAAGCTCGGAAGGATAGGCCTCAACAGCCTGTCCGAGGAGGATACAAAGGGGCCCAGTCGAGCACTGGTGGCCATAGCAAAAGTGGAGGAGATCAGAGTGCAACCAAATCTAAGGCTCCCTCCTCAGGAAGTACTAGCATTGCATCTAACAATAACGATCAGGGGAGAAAACCCCCTTCAGGATGCCGTCATTGCGGCGGACCACACTTGAATAATGAATGCCCACATGCACAGATGAACGCCCATCAAGCTTTTGATGATGGGGCGGATGACGAGGCAGATGATGCAGATCAGACCGAACCAGTAGGTGCCTTCAATACAATTGTTGGCTCTATTTCTAAGGCCTTAGCGGGAACCAGTGCTGGTATCCGCAAGAAGAAAGACCCCTGCCCTATCACCAAAAAAAGGAAAAAGAAGGCGGATGAGAGGACTCCTCTTAAACAAGAGAGGACCTTAATGTTCGTCGAGATGAAGGCAAATGGCAAGCCCATTCGGGCGATGATAGACACGGGTGCTACCCGCAACTACTTAGCCTTGACTTAGGTGGAGCACCTTGGTCTAGTTGTAGGAAAGAGAAAAGGTCGTGTCAAGGCTATCAATTCACCTCCTCAGCCAGTGGGTGGAATAGCCAAAACTCACCTCCTCAGCCAGTGGGTGGAATAGCCAAAGAAGTACCAGTGAAGCTTGGCCGTTATGAAGGAAAATTCAACCTGCGGATGGTGATCATAGATGACTTAGAGTTGATAGTAGGGTTGGAATTCCTGAGGAAAACCAACATCATGCATGTACCGTATGCAGACATGCTACTGATGATGGGAACAAATGGGGCCAAGCCCTGCATTATCCTGTGCATGCCCATGAAGATGGCCGCTGAAAACATCTCGGCCTTGCAGTTGAAGAAGGGGGTCAAAAGACATGAACCTATGTTCTTGGCTACTCTCTGCATTGAAGATATAGAACGCTCCTCAAGTCCTCTTCCTGTACACATGAAGGAGTTACTACTGGAATTTGAAGATGTCATGCCACAAGACATGCCAAAGCGACTCCCGCCTAGGCGCACTGTGGACCATGAGATTGAGTTAGTGTCGGGTGCGAAACCACCCGCTCGGGCGCCGTACAGAATGTCATAACCCGAAGTCACCGAACTTCGGAGACAGTTGATGAAAATGCTAGACACAGGGATCATCGTGCCCTCCAAGTCCCCATACGGGTCCCTTGTGCTATTCCAAAAGAAACATGATGGAAGCTTACAACTCTGTGTGGATTATCGGGCTCTAAACAAAATCACTATGAAGAAAAAGTACCCTATTCCGCTAATGGCAGACTTGTTCGATAGACTGGGTGGTGCGACGGTGTTCACCAAAATAGACCTGAGGACAAGTTATTGGCAAGTTCGGATTGCAGAGGGTGATGAACACAAGACGACCTGCGTGACAGGATATAGGTCATACGACTTCTTGGTTATGCCATTCGGCTTAACTAACGCACCAACCATATTTTGCACCCTGATGAACCAAGTCTTTCGAGAATACATTGACGAATTCGTGGTGGTCTACTTGGATAACATTGTGGTATATAGCCAGACACTGGAAGAACAGCTGGAGCACTTGCGTAAGGTTCTAGCCCGATTGCGGGAGCACGAATTATATGGCAAAGCTATCCAAGTGCCCCTTTGCTCAAAAACAAATCAACTTCCTCAGACATGTCATTGAGGAAGGGCGAATCAAGATGGACCAACAAAAGATTCAGGCTATCACAAATTGGTCGCGCCTCCTAAGGATATCCACGCCTCGAGGGTGTTCCTTGGCCTATGCAACTTCTATCGATGATTTGTGAAAAATTACTCCCTCATCGCATACCACTGACAGAACTTCTCAAGAAGGTCACGCGTTGGTATTGGGGACCCAGGCGAGCGGAGGCCTTCAACGCATCGAAAGCGTCTATGTCTAGTAGCCCCGTCTTGGCCCTCCCTGTTTTGGCCAAGCCATTCGAGGTACAAAGGATGCCTTCGACTATGCCCTTGGTGGAGTAAAGAAGGGCATCCTGTAACGTACGAGAGTTGGAAGCTGAAGGATGCAGAACGACGCTATGCCGCCCATGAGAAAGAATTATTGGCTGACGTTCATTGCTTATGCCTTTGGAGGCACTATCTACTGGGAACCCCGTTCGTGGTCAAGGCAGACAATACAGTTGTTAGCCATTTCATGACCCAGTCGAAACTGAATGGTTGACAGGCCAGGTGGCAGGAACTCCTAGCGGAATTCACTTCAACCTGGAGTATCGAAGTGGAAAGACTAATCATATTGCTGATGCACTCAGTCGGAGAGCTGATCTAGCATCAGTGTGCCTACTCGCCACCCTAAGGGGGAGCAAAGTAGCCACCGCCATAAAAGACCAGATACAGGATCTATTCATCAAGGTTCCTGCTGCACAGTATTTGATTAACTTGGTAGGACAGGGCAAAGACTCGTTAGTTCTACACAGAAGATGGTTTCCTGAAAGTGAAAGGGAACCAACTTTATGTTCCAAAAGGAGGAGATATGCGAAGGACTCTTCTGGCGGAATGCCACAATACTTTGTGGGCTGGTCATCCCGGTGAAGAACGCACCATGGCGTTACTTCGCCATGCATATTATGGGCCTCAAATGGCCGATGACGTCGCTCAGTATGGGAAGACTTGTCTAGTATGCTAGAAGGACAAGTCGGACCGCTTGACACAAGCGGAACTCTTGGAACCACTAGTTGTCCCAAAGAGACCTTGGGAAAGCTGGATTTCATCACCGGATTGTCCAAGGTCAGGGATCTCACAACTATCTTGATTGTGGTGGATTGATTTTCCAAGTATGCTGCCTTTATAGCAGCCTTATATATATCAGCAGAAGATACAGCTCAAATCTTCTTCTCTCGTGTCGTCAAATATTGGGGTCTTCCTAAAGACATCGTTAGTGATCGCGACTCACGCTTTACTAGCAACTTTTGGACCCCATTCTTTAAGTGCCTCGGGTCAAAATTGAGCCACAGTTCAAGTTTTTATCCGCAATCTGATGTCCAGATGGAGCGGTTCAATGGCATGCTGGAGAAATATCTCCGCCACTTCGTAACGGGATCGCAAAAGAACTGGGTGAAGCTTTTGGATGCTGCTCAATTGTGTTTCAATTCACAAAAGAGCTCTAGTACCAACAAGAGCGCTTTTGAAATTGTTACCGGACAGCAACCGCTACTACCACACACCGTGAATGCACCAAACATCTCAAAATCTCCTCGAGCTTTTAGCTTCTCAAAAGTATGGAATCGAAATTTGGAGATAGTGCGGAGCTATCTTGTCAAAGCCCAAAAGCAGATGAAGAGGCATGCTGATCAAAATCGTCGCTTTGTTGAATACCAAGTAGGAGACAAAGTGATGGTCAAAATATCAAAGCGGTACTTATTTACAGGGGTCCATGACCCTCACCTATTGCAAAAATATATTGGACCCTTATCCATTGAAAGGCGCATTGGAAAAGTTGCATACCGGGTGGATACCCCAGCTTGGTGCAAAATCCATCCCGCCTTCCATGTCAGTCTCCTGAAACCTTTTCAGGAAGATATGGAGAATCCTTTACGGAGCCAACTCACAATACCCAGTATTCTAGGCCCCAATTCAACCGGAAAAAGGCATGCTGAAGCTATTCTTGATGATCGAGTAATTCACGCCTCAAGGAAAGGTAACCAAGAGTTCTTGGTGAAATGGCAGGGATGTGATGCAAAGGAGAATACTTGGGAGAGGGGAATAAACCTCAAAGCCTACAAGAGCCTAATTGAGGACTATCTTGCAAGTAAGGCCGAGGACGTCGCTAACTCAGGTGGGAGAGAATGTCATGGACGGCTTTCCAGCCATACCCCATGACCTCGTAAACGTGCCCCGTGGCGTCCTGGCAAGCCTCCCAACGCCCAGCGCCACGGTCAGTCCCGTGGTCTCGGCAGCTCCAAGTGACAAACACACATGTGTCTTTGTCACCCCACCGATAGCCATCGCCAACGCCCAGCCATAGGCAGATGCCAACAGCGCCGCTTGCGCAGACAACCTCGCGCGCCCAGACCCTGATGCTAAAGACAAAGTTGCTGTAAACGGACTTGTTTCTACCTTGTAGAAGATTAAGTCCTTTTCATTGTAAATATAGAGTAGTTTTGCTTCATCTTCTTTTAGTGTGCTTCTACAGCTTATTTAGGTCAAGTCATGTAACTTTGGTTTATTTTTTTTAAACATTATTAGGGGGGATCAAGCAATCAAACTTTCTAGCAAGCAAACAATTCTTTGTACTGGTGTCTCTCCCCCTTGACATTGTGTTACTTTTCTGTAATAGGTTTCATTAATGCAATCAAGCTTTCTTTCATTCTCAATTCTCTTTTTTGCTCTCTCAGTTGCTCATGGCATTAGTTTTTCCGTACGGCACTGACAATCTAGTCTAGCATACGTAAGGCTGAAAAGTGGTCTGGGCCAAACGGGCCTCGTGGGCCGGTCCAAACGGGCCTGGGCCTTAGTGGTGCAAAAGCCGACCACGGGCCGGTCCCTTCCACCAAGCCGACAAGCCCGGAACCGTTTGGCCCAGGACCGCCAGGCGGGCCTGGTCCGGGCCTAACGGTTCTGGGCCGAGCCCAACGGCTAATTTTTTTTTTAATTTTTTTTAAAAAAAAATGGCCAACGGCCAGATTTTTAAAATCTGGCCGTTGGGCCAATTTTTGACCGTTTTATTTTCAGAAAAATAGCCATTTGGCCCCTAAATTTTTTTTTAATCCCAAACTTTTTATAAATACACTTTTTACCTATTCTCAACTATAAATACCCCCTCATTCTTTCATTTTTACTCACAAATTCTCTCAATCTCTCTCTAATTTTCTTTCATAATTGCTTACTTTGTTATTTCAATTTCGTGAAAAATTGTTAAGTTGGTGAATTGAAGTATTTAAGTCTTCAAGTCTTCAACAATATTCAATTTTCAAGAAGTTGTTCGTCAATTCGGTAAACTCGTTCCAACTCTTTAAGTTTTAATATTGTTGTTCTGTTTGTTTTATTTAGTATAATTATAATTAATATGGATTTTTCTTTGAAAAAAATGTTTGGTGGTAAAGGTAAGGGAAAATCAAAAATTGGTGAATCTAGTCGCCAAGCTATTACTCCTCCCCTTGTTACCCGTCCTCCTCCACCTGTTATTCTTGATAGTGATAACCCTTGTTTTCAATTTTCGGATAGTCAATTTTGCCATGATGTTGCACCGGGTCATCAATTAGATGAAGAAATTATGAACGCTCTTTATCCTAATCAAACTATATTCGAAAATGATGCTGAAAATGATGATTTAGATGAAACTCAACCAGATTTAGATGATACACCTACTAGTCCTATTAATAACCCAATTGATGCCCCGCCTAACCCTCCTGTAGTAACCCCTACATATAATAGAAAATCTGCTAAACGGGCCGAAACATCTCTTGTTTGGCATTTTTTTACTCAACTAAGAGAAGAAAATAAGGCTAAGTATAAAAGTTGTGGGTCTTTGTTGGCTCATAAATTTACTGGCAACCGTAGTGGTACGGGTAGTTTGACTAGGCACATATTGAAACACCCTAGAGATAAACAAAGATATTTACAAATGAAAGTTGCGGAAGAGGGGACGAGTGTAGATAATGCGGCTCACCCTAGTGCAGCTTCTAATCTAGTTCAACCGGGATTTAACATTGTTACCGGTGTAATTTAATATTACGATCCAAAGAAGGATCGTGAAGAATTAGCAAAAATGGTAACTGTTATGTGCTTACCATATAGTTTTCCTTCCAACCCCCATTTTGTGCAATATATTAGAAAAGTTTATAACCCTACTTATAAAGGATGGCCTCGTGCAACCGTAAAGGCCGATATTTATAAATATAAACACGAATATGAATAATATTTGCGATATTTATTTACTCATATAGATTGTCGCGTTGCTATTACTACGGATATAGGTAGAAGTGTCAATGACTGTGATTATCTAACCGTTACAAGTCATTGGATAGACGAGGACTGGATAATGCAAAAACGCATTATTGCCTATAGAATTATTAACTCACGCCACACAGGTGAATTTATTGCCAGCACAGTAGCAGATATTTGTAGATATTTTTGTATTAGAGATAAAATAATGTCTGTTACAATGGATAATGCTTCTAGTAACACCAATGCAATAGGCTTGCTCACAAGTACATTAAATTCCGCATTTACTAATATTTTTCATGTTAGGTGCATTTGTCATATTTATTATTTAATTGTTGGTGATGGTATGAAACTGTTAAATGTAGAAATTGAAAAGGTAAAAATAGCTCTTAATTGGTTGTTTTACTCAAACCGTAGAAGTAGACTAAGAGAATATTTTAAAAAATGTGATGAATTTGGCCTTAGGGAAAGAAAGGTTCCTAAACCTTATCCAACTAGATGGAATTACATGTATGAAAGTCTAGTTGTCGTCTACGAAAATAGAAACCCAATTAGCGCAACCTATAATGCTCGTGTAGGTGGTGGTGATGATGATGACGACGAGCACCTTACTAATCAAGACTGGACTAACGTTAAAATTCTTGTAGATTTTTTAGAACAATTTTCAGTTGCAACAAACGAATTATCTAGGCAGTACTATCTTGCTATTTCAAATTGTTTAGTTTATATTGCTGCACTTGCAGATTTATTTTCTCAATTTTCAGAGGGTGGAGTAATTTATGAACTTGCTATTGATTCTATGAAATTTAAGTTTAAAAAATATTTTTTTCCCTATCCCCCCTATTTTTGGCGTTGCCGCACTGTTAAACCCAACAATGAAATTAGGAGGACCAAACTTTTGGTATTCTAAAATTTATAACTCTTTATCACTTTCGCCTGAGGAATATGCTACACTCGGAGATGCACAATCCTCAATTAAAATAAATGCACAAACAATCTATAATGCCTATCAAACTGCCTTAGATCATGCTAGACCCAATATTCCAACTCCTACTTCGTCTACTTCACGATCAACTAAAAGAACTGCAGGCCTAAAAGCCCTCAGTGCTTGGACGGAGTTAAGGGGTTCCCAAGGTGAGAATATTGGTGATAGTTCACAACTAAATGAGCTTCAAGTGTATTTGTCGCAGGGACTTGAATCAGAGAATCCCGACGGCTCCTTCGACGTTTTGGAATGGTGAAAGGACAAACAAAAATACTATCCGGTTCTTTCAAGGATGGCTCGAGATATTTTAACCGTTCAAGCTTCAACAGTGGCATCGGAGAGCGCTTTCAGTCAAGCGAGACTTCAAATCGGTGATCATAGAGCGTCAATGAGGGAGAGCTTGGAAAAAGCAGTACTCTTCCGAGATTGGATCCGTTCGGAAAAAAGAAATTTCAGACTTGCAGATCACAACCGGATATAGACGAAACTTATGAAGAAATGCTAGCGGAACTTGCGCAGGATGCGGCCGCCAACGGAAATTCCTCCGGACCTTGAAGGATTTATGAGATTTGTTAGAGATAATACATAGACTAATATGTAACTTCCTTAGTTTTTTTTCCTTTTAATGGTGGTATTAGTACCTTGTTGTGCTCATTCCATTGGGGGGAGGAAGACTAAGAAAGATATTGCCATTTTTTGTTAATGTCGTAATAATAAAAATTATAAGACATTCTCTTGAATATTTCTTTGCAATTTATTTTGTGTTTAAATATGATATAGTACATATATATATATATATATATATATATATATATATATANTATATATATAATTTATATGTATTAGATAGTTTATATGTATGTAACGGAGGAAAGAGGGATAGGTAAAAAGAAAAAGTTTTGGGGCAATATATATGTACAATATATACTATATATATATTTATATAGATATATGTAATCTATATTAGTATATGCATATATAGTTTACAATAAATTTTCTTAGATAAAAAAAAATATAAAAAAAATCCAGAATCGTTTAGGTCCGTTAGGCCCGCGCGGCCCATTTAGCCCGGGACCATGTGGGCTTAGGCCCGTAGCAGGCCGGTCCCTTACATATGGCCCGTTAGGCCCGGGACCGCCTTGGTCCAGGCCCGGCCCAGATGACAGCCTTAAGCGTACGGAGGGGACCTTAATTGGCGGACAGAAATCGAACTGACATCAATTGCGTAGCCTTACGTCGCCCTTCTAAGGAATCTCAGGAAGACTCTGCGTAACAGTACGCATGTACTTTCTCCTTGTATGTTTGTTATGAATTAGTGTTTTAATACTTTGGTAGTATTAAAAAATTATTCCCGAATTTACTGGGGTTTTTTACAACTGCGTAAAGCATGAGCAATGTTTTAGGCCAAGAAATCATTTTACTTTTTCTCCCTTTTTTTTTTTTGATTTTTTCCTCTAAATTTCTTTTCGTTCTCTGTGAGTAAATGACTTTTATACTGTTTGGTTTTAGTGTGACTGCAAAATAATAGAGGTTAACTTCCTTTTATATTTCCTTTAAGAAATCCTAATTACAGATAGTTGGGCATATATGAAGAGTATGATTAGCCTCCAAAATGCTATTGCTACCTTTGTCAAAATTGTACTTGAGGGAACTAATGCGAAAACTGCCCTCTTTGGGGTGGGTTACTTGTGTGTGTAATCTTGCTAACCATATTGTCTTTTTGTTAATTGATAACTTGGTATTTTGCTAACTTATTCATACTTTTTTCTTGAGTTTTAAGGTTCTTGAAGAAAGATTAATGACTTTAACTAACTTAATGTGGTTGATTTCAGGTGTGTGAGCCTAAATGATATAGTTAATGAACGAGTGGATCAAAAAGAATGAAAAAAGATAAAATTTGAAGCATAAGATTGAAGAAATTGAAGATTGAAAAGTGAAGAACAATGTCTCCACAAAGGTCAATTGTGGAGCCAAAACTAGGGGTGCAAAAGTGCATGAAAATGTTCTAAGTCGGGAAAATTTGGAGCAAAGTCTGTCCAATTTCACGATCTTAATCATCTCCACGAACTACTCCACGATCTTAAAGGGCATCTGAAGCAAAGAATTTTGTAAGTTCTGCCCAGCTCCACGATCTGAATCGTGGAACCATTTCAACCCACAAACCAGGCCACGAACATCATAGTCTCCACAAACAAAGCCACAACTGGACACCGTAGAGGCACTTTTGCCAAATATAGCAAACGATTACAAATAGCAAGTTAGATCAGCTCTTAGGCATCTTTGATCTTTTTGAACGTGGGAGAGCAGCTTTTGGAGTTTTCATTTATCGTTGTATTTTCTTACTTTATTATGGTTAGCTAAGCTTCTTAAGCTAGGATTGTGAACCCTAAGTGTGGTCATGTTTTTGGGTTATTAATATCAGTTCTATATTTGATTAAGCTTTGTGTTATCTAATTACTCCATGCATTATTGATTGATTTTATGGAAAATCCATGCCTATTTTGCTTGTTCTAACTTGAAAGAGTGAAACTTAGCTTTGGTACAAGGTAATTAGCAAGGAATTAAGTGGGTTAATCACTTGATTAATGAAATCTAACTAGGAACAGTGTGATTTCTACTTGGGCTAATCAACTGTTCATCATTGAGCCTTAGTTGACTTGGAAGAGCAACTTGGGGTAAAAACCTTTTTAAGTGTTGGACGACATTAAGTTGGTGGAATAGAAATTGAAGCCATAAGCCTATAAAACATGCTTAATTATCTAGAATTAAACATTTGTATACCCAAAAGCATAGCCAACACGAAGGGAAAGCAATCCTAATGTCTTTCTCTTCTTTGTTACAACTACATCTTTACTCGCACTCCAAGTGTTCGACAAAATTCCTAGACTATTTTTTGTAGTAAGTTTAGAAGTAACTTTAGAAGAATTGAACAACCACTCTTTGTTTTACGATTACATTAAGAATCACTAAGTTTACACGCATTTGGACACTCTAACACACTTATTTCTTGTAGGATTCGACCCCAAACTTTATTGGATTTATTATTGTTAATGACCGTGCTATGCTTCTTTTGGAGGTATAGGATAGGACGTCATCATTAATTTCTAGATCAAATAATGTAAATTAAAAGAAAAACTCCCATCTTTAGCAATAAGTTTCTACTTTCTTGGTAGCTATACAATTGCAAAAAAAACAAACATGTGTACCCATAACTTGCATGCAACCATATATATATATATATATATATATATATATATATATATATAAATATATATATATATATATATATCCATTTTCTGTTGACAATTTATGCATTGATTCCACACATCTTAGCCACGTACACAAGGAAAGAAAATTCAAGATATTGAAGGAGAAAAAGTTAATAGGACAAAAACACTGGGTAACAGATTAATTGTATTGTTATAATACATGAGCTGTTATGTAAATATGGATTGGTATTCGGTAATAATACAAAGATCAAATTACTACTACTTAAGTTGGTTAACGCGCAATTGCAAATTTTACTCAAGCAAGTGTTAAACATTCGAGTATAACATTTTCTTTTCTGAAGTATGGGGCCAAAAGGAAAAATAAAAGTCCTTTTTTTTGCCCCAAAGGAAAATTATATCCAAGGAAAATTATAAACTATCAAAATAGCGGGAAAGAAAATACTCTAAGGTTGAGGACGACAAGCATGAAAGTGTGGAAGCTTGTAATTACATGTAATTTTTTTATATAATCATTTGCTATTTAAAATTCACCAATCAGACTAATACGGATTCACACCGCATAAGATTTATTAATAGAGGGAGAGATCCTTATCAAGAATCTTTTTCATTCAAATTACTCGAGTTCAAAATCTTTGGTTAAAATAGAGGGATCCACCACAATTATTGATACGTGATTAGTTAGCAATGTGAGTGAATACCTACGGGTTACTTAGCAATGGTAGAGAGTTAACATTAGACAAAAAAATGGACATTCAAAAGGTAGCAGGTGATGAACATCAAGATGAAAATAGCACTCTCGAGAGCATCGTTGAGCAAGATCATTCTACCAGAATGTCTATATTCAGTGAATCCAAACAACAAGTATTGAAAAAGAATTACGTGATACTAATATTTTTCTTTAACACGAAAGAATATTCATTGATTGATATAACAGTTATCAGTGTACACAATGAAATTGAAAATTTTGTGCTGACGTGTACATAAAAAGATTATGAGTTTGACATGTGCATAAAAATAGGAAGAAAAAATTGATGCTTGAATGTTTTAGTAAGAAGGCAATTATAATAAAAGGATTTATAGGTGTAATTTAATTGGTTTATAAGTTTAATTTTTTTATGCACATATATACATGATTTTTTTCAATCTCTTCTATCTTGACTAAATTTTAAAATACGGAACAAAATTATATATTTAATTTATAATAATGTTCTCATGACTATGCGAAGTGTAAAGAAATTTACTAGTTACTAATAACTAAGGAGCAAAAGTGCTATTATTCCTTATTAATGTAACATATTCACAATCACACTATGTAACAAAAGAAATACCTAATTCTCTAAATCATTAACAAATTAAAGGTTAATAATAACAACATAGAAACGTTAACCAGAAACTCATATCAGGAACTAAAGTGCCTTGCATTTAAGAAACATGGTCAAGTGCAAAAGATCATAGGAGTAGTAGTTATTACAAGTCCCAATGTTGTTGGCCTATTTGCTAATTTTTATTACTAGTAATAAGGTACGCACGTCACACGTGTATCTACACTAAGAAAGATAAATTTTTTAAAATAATATAAAATAATATATTCAGAACATATATTTATGATATAAAATAAAAATTAATAAAAAACTTTCAAGTTTTTAAAAATAATAAATATTAATCATATTTAGGACTTGATATTAATCTATATATCAATGAAAATAAACTTTTTTAAATAATTTAAATAATATTTAAATTTTGTGTTATAAATAAAAATTAACAACATATAAGTTCCTAAATTAATAAGTGTTGATCATGTTAGGATTTTGGATCACTCAAGTGATCTTTCATGCAGTTTGCTCCCATTACTTAATTTTGTCAAATAAGTTCTTATCTTACATATTTTTAGTTTTATTCTTTCATTTTTTAAGTTCGTATTTTGGCAAATAAGTTTTATATGAGATTAACAATATTTAAATTCTAGAGAAAACTTCTTGTTGATAGCAAATACTATTATTTTTGTTTCATTTTCCTGGTTGATTGTGTTAACTACTCAGTAGAATGATCGACATTTGGCAATTGAAAATAAAAATCCTAAAAAATCAAAAAAAAAAATTAACACAATTAATAACTATAAATTTGAATAGAAGAAATAGTTCACCTGACAGAATGTCAATGATTCGAAACTTATTTTGAGTGAAAAAATAAAATTTTAAAATGATTGAATAAAATTTAGTGTACATAGAAAATCTCAAAATAATAGACAAATATTTAATAATAAAAGAAGATGAACAATGGAGAATTAATAATAATAAATTACAATCTTGAACAGACTTTCAATTTAGATAAAATGACTCTCCTAATATTTTATAATAAATTAGTTAATATATTAAAAAAACGAGTCATATGTTGGAAGGGGTGAAAAATGAAAGAAAATAATTAATTACAACTTATTTAGAATACATGTTGTCTTATGTCTCGTCCACATTCCTTCAAGCACAAAACTATTCAACTTGAAGTAATAAAGGTTAAAGCTAAGTTGATTTCAAACTTCGAAACATTAGGCATAATTAATTAAAATACTATAATTTTGAAATCCTTCAAAACTATAAATCTTGTCTAAAATGCATATTAATACCTCTTAATTCTGTCTAGAACACCTTTTTATTAAAAAATTTAAATTAATATAAAACTTTTTTTTTTAAAGAATAAAATGAGTATTATGCATATTGGTGTCTCTTTGTTTTTTCTCTTAAATTTATTTCTTTCTTTCTTTCCCTTTTATGAGAACATAACCTAATTGTTAGATAATTGATAGAAGAAAATTTAGAATTTAAACACATATATTATATAAATAAATGAAAAGTCAGTGAAATAATATACGAATAAGAATTTTTTTGGTCAAATCTTTCTAAGATTTTGTTTATAAGAATAATTATTTCCTATTAAATTATTGGAAGCTTCAAAGTAATTAGCTCGTCCGGAACTTAAGTTTTTCCTTTTCGTTTCTCAGGATTATTTTAGGTTTATGTTGTCTTCCAAGTATAACTTTTTTCTAAGNGCAAAAATAAATGCTGCTTTTGATTTCGTTTTGTAACCGAAAATATTATAAGTAATAAAAGAATACTAAACCTGGTGTCATTAATTGTTGTTCCTTATTTACTTTTGGTTTAGAATGCTAGAAGACCAAAAAGTGGCTTTAATTTTGATAAAAGAAACTAAATCCAGACTAACATTAATTGCTCGGCAATTCTGGTTAAAGAATCCTAATCTAAAATGACACTAATTACAGTAGAAAAATATAATGCTAAAACCTAAAGTGACATAAATTGTTGGGCAATTTAATTTTGGTTTTCTCGAAATACCTTTTTGAATTATAATTACGAATTTATTCAACATAAATTGTACTTACAAAGGGTAAAAAAAACGAATAATATTTCGTTAAGGGCCTTCGTGCTTTTAATATAATATAGATATAGATACTATAATTTTTGAAATCATTCAAAACTATAAATCTTGTCTAAAATGCATATTAATACCTCTTAATTCTGTCTAGAACACCTTTTTATTAAAAAATTTAAATTAATATAAAACTTTTTTTTTTAAAGAATAAAATGAGTATTATGCATATTGGTGTCTCTTTGTTTTTTCTCTTAAATTTATTTCTTTCTTTCTTTCCCTTTTATGAGAACATAACCTAATTGTTAGATAATTGATAGAAGAAAATTTAGAATTTAAACACATATATTATATAAATAAATGAAAAGTCAGTGAAATAATATACGAATAAGAATTTTTTTGGTCAAATCTTTCTAAGATTTTGTTTATAAGAATAATTATTTCCTATTAAATTATTGGAAGCTTCAAAGTAATTAGCTCGTCCGGAACTTAAGTTTTTCCTTTTCGTTTCTCAGGATTATTTTAGGTTTATGTTGTCTTCCAAGTATAACTTTTTTCTAAGGTTATAGCATTTTTATCTTTTTTGCTTTACATTTTTACTGGATTTTAAAATAAAAAATATTTATAATTCTTATATAATTCAAATAAAAAAAAAAGATATAATGACTAAATATTAGAGAATTAATCAAATGACTATTCTTATAATATTAAAAAAATTAATTTAATGGCTATTTCTAGATATTAAAAAATAATTAAATAACTATTTCATTCAATATCATATTTATTTTAATAAATTTTAGTTCACAAGTCTTTACGGAAAGGAATACTAAATCGAAAAGAAAAGAAGATAAGTGAATCCTAATCCTACACAAAAACTAAAATCAACTTAAGCTTATTGTTGTCTGTAAAATTAGATATGACATAACATTTAATTTAAAAAAAATACATAGTCACATCGACTTAAATTGGACCATTACTCATATAATTTTTATATCTCATGAAACTTAAACTCTTTCTTAAATAATAATAGAATTTCTTATGACTCCAATTAGTATCTTTATTATCAATGATCTAAACGATCATTTATTCGATTATATATTGTCAAAACTATGCATGCGATGATTTTGAATACGTCACCTTTCCTTTTTCATGATGAACTATTATAAAGCATGAATCTTTCAATGACTACATTAATTAATCATTAAATTTGGATAGGATTGAATTCTTAATGGTACAGCACATCTCGGTAATAATGATTTAATTAGGATATGCTAAGTTTGTTAAATCGCATAGATAAGTCAAGAAGTCTTTCCAATGTAGACAAAATTAAATAATTACATTCCATTAACAAATTATCTATAAATATTAGTCAAGAATTTATAGAAATAAAATCTTACTTGATTTTTAAGTTCTTAAATATTAGGAGTTTTTACCTAATTCAAATAAGGAAAAATTTAATAGTAAATTTTTAATTAATTTCAATGTCCTAAATAGTAGGAATACAATTAAATGATTATTTGTCCGGTTTGAACTCTATTTTTAAAAGGTAAAAAAAGCGAACAACATTTCACTAAAGGCCTTAATGCTTTTAATATAACCAGTCTCTATGTATGTGCATTGCACGTGAACCTTTAGTCAGTTATTTACTTATTTATGTGACAGAACAGGAAATTAAATTTATTACAAATTACTCCTTTTGGTCCACTTTAATTGATTTCTTGGCTGTTTTTACACATATTAAGGAATCAACCTTTTAGCATTAATTAATAATGAAATTGACCATACTAACCTTAATTTGTTCATTGGAATCAACAAATACTTTTAAGATCTTCACTCTAAGGGCAACTTTGAAAAAAAAAAATTAACTCCTTAATATCTGAAAAATTAAATATTATGGACAAAAATCATTTAAAGTAAATCAGACGGAGTATCTACAAGAAGAAAGAATCCTTGTAAAGAAATTGATATGGATGCAATGCAAGTATGTAATATCCGTTGTCTATTGGTCAGAGGTGGTTAAAAGTATTTATTCATGTATAATTGGTATGGCGGTAACTTCAGCAATAAGGAGGACACTTGAGATTGATATTATAATTCCATATAGATTAGGAAGGAGTTTTTGATTTTATAATATTATCCAGCCAAATTATTATCTTTTTGAAAAATAAGATAATTAATTTTTTATATTATAAAATTAATTGTGAATTATCACGTGAAATTGTTCATACTTGAAATTAGGATGAGCTAGGATTATCTTATAGGTATAATCAAATCTAAAGTTAATTAATTTATATTTGATTCATACCAATTTAGAAGCGAAGTCGGCAGTTTGTTGCATGTTTGACTCATATTATAGTTTGAACTAAAGTTAATAATTCAAACCGAAAAAGAATTTTGGGTAGTATTATAATTATATTCATTTTTAACTTGTTTTATTAAGCAAATATTTAGCTATTTAAGGGCATAAAAGTCTATCAATATTTAGAAAATAATTTTGCCTATCAACATTTAACATAGAATATATGTGCTTTTAAAATATTACAGATATAGATAGATATAGATATAGACTAAATATCTTATGTCAAATATTACAAAATACGTGTTGAAGTAAAAAAACAATTTAATTGCATAGATATTTTAAATCAATTTTATTGGATATGTACAAAGTTCAATAATCAGTTTCTTAAAATAAAAAATAAAAAAAGTATAATATATAGTTCAAACCATCTTATTAGTAATTTTTTGACACAATCAGAAGATAAAAATTGAATTACACATTCTAGAATCACGGAGTTTTGCGATTAAAATTACAAAATTACGTTAAAACTGCAACAATACATAATTGTTTGTGCTAAAATAGTTTACTTTAATTAGGCCTTAATGAGTAAGGTATAAAAATCATATTTCTTTAGATTAACATTTATTAATAACAGTGAAATAAATGAAAAGTTGCCATCCCCCTCCATGGTTTTACTTTTGTTTTTCGTTAAAAATTATCATAAGTCATTTTCATAAAATCTCATATCTAAGAACTATAAATTTTTAATCATACATTTATCATTTCATACTACCTAAATTCTTTAAGGTGGTTCACTTCTTCGGGTTGAAGGATCTAGAATTTACAATCATGTAATCGAACTTTTAGGATCAAAGTGATGAATTAGTGTTTTTTAATGATTTTAGTACGGTAGGATACATCGCAAAAGTACAAAAATAAATATCCTTAATATATCTTTACGGAGAAAACCTCTCGCAATAACAATCACAGGCAAGACCAAGCCAATATTACAAATACAAACACTAATGAAGCTGTATTCTCCTCCACAACTTCATCCTAATAAAAATGTTAGCTTTTCATGACCCACAGTTTTGCATTGCTTTTCTAACCATAACTGAATGTAGATTTGACAATAAAATAGAAAAAAATATCTCACCAAAATTATTTCTTTAAAGAGATAATTTGACGTTGACAAAAATTATTGTAATAAAGAGTTTTTCTAATAATTAGGACTTTAAAGTCTAAGTTAATTTAGCAAAGGCATATCTAAACCAACTCAATTATTCATGATAAACTTCTAGTATCTAAGAACAACTTCGGCTATTATATTCCCAATAGCATATTATTGTCAGTTACTGATAAAAGAAAAAGACTATGATGCTTACCTCCTCTTTCACGTAGTAAACCAATTAATACACCAATAACAAATCATACCATAAAAAAATTATGTGCACAAGAATACATAAACAATCAGTTATTAAATATAAATTAAATTATCTACTCCTACTTTCTTTCTCTTAAAATTACAAAAAGTCATAATTATAACTTTGATTAAATATAGTTAAGTACTCGTACATTCTCGCTCAAGATAAATTGCATTGACCAAAAACAGCATATACTTTCAAATCTTTGACCAACCCAAAGCTTCAAACATATGGTACGTGGATCTTCATAGTCTCATATACAAGAATATTGTAAGAGAAGCAAAGATGAGTGCAAATACATGTTTCAATAATTGCAAAAAGTACTATAACTACTAAATACAAATTGGTTCTAGCACTTGGTTTTTGTAGTGTAAAGATTATGTCTTGTGATTTATTCATTTATTATTCATCTACATTAATAATAATATTGCACAACTCCCGCTACAATATACTAATTTCATAAGGAATATAAATATATAGGTTACGCCTCTCTTCTTTAGCACCAAATAAATGGCTCTAGATAGTCAATGTCAATCTTTCATGATAGTATCATTCATCTTAATTTTTCACATCCGATGCTCACATAAAATAGACAGCAATGTCACTGTCGGGACTATCTCACGACGGACTGCGAACACACAATACTTTGTTTCTTTATAAATCTAATTTTTATAACAATGTGATAACAAACGTGTAGAGTAAAACAAAATCTAGTTTTTCAAATTAAAAAAAAAAAAAAAAAAAAAAAAAAAAAAACTCAAAATAGGACGTGAACCCAAAAATCCAGAACTGAAAAATTAAAGAAGAAATAATACAGCATTAAGAACCTCAAACCATTAAATTATGCCGATCCAACATGGATCTAGTGTGTTAGAACTAAATTGATCAAAAGATATAGATCTATCTATGTAAGAAATAATTATGAAGAAGATTTGCAGCTATGCTTAATGCTAATGACGGAAACATACCAAGTAGTATGGTGGAGAGGCGCAAGAGTGGTCATCTAGGCATAAAGGAGTAGTATATCAACATTACGAAGTAAATTTATAGCAATAAGTTTTTTATAAAAAGCTCAATCTAATTCTATACAACTTGACTTGTTTAGCCGTTGCACATAATTACAAAATTATAAGTATAATCCTTTTTATGTTCGATGTTAGCAAAAATCTATAACTTGAAAGTCAAAGTAGTATATTCATACTTAAATTCAAAGTCCTCAATATTAAGAATTCAATTAGTAATTCTTACAATTTTGTCCAAGATGCAATGAAACGTAGTTTAATTTGTGAAGGTTAAAATAGTCAATTAATACTTCGAGGATATTTTATTCGTTCAACATTTAACATGAAATATTGGTGCTTTTATGATAACTAGTTTTAGCATAAGTGCGTTGCACGTGTGTATAGTGTCTATCAATTAAAAATATATATATAATGACGTTGAAATAAAATATAATATTTGTTTAAATGATAAAAATAAATTTTTTTACACTAATATAGTAACTGTATTCAAATCTTCTATATGCACAGATGATGAATTTAGTTAAATTAGTTGTACATTATTTTATAATTATACATATCTTATAATATGATATACAAATATATTAAATTGTGTCTCACCTGAAATCTCTTTATGGATACATTTTGTCTTTTACTATTTCATCCTTATTTCTTAAAGTTTACATTTGAACCAATTTAATTCTTAATATTATAACTGATTTTGTTTTATATGTTAATTTAAATATTTAGTCATGTTTTTAATTATTAAGAGAAATAATTTAGTATTTAGGGGTTTAAATTATTAATAATAGCTCATACCATATATAAATATATAATTATGACTATATTTTTATCTACAAAAATTCTTTTTACAAATGATAAAATCCGAATGTTTGCACTTTATGTTTGTCGTAGTGTTAATTATAAATAAAAGTCTAAGTTTTTGAAAAAAAAAAATATTACTTCTATATATCTAACTCAATAAGAAAAGAAATCGCCATATAAAAGTGTTCTTAGTCATTGATATACTGAAAAAATCATTTTATATACAAATACTGAATAGGTTTAAAGGAATTTCGATTTTTATCTTAGGTATTCTATGATGAAAATTTTCATCTATAAGTTCCCCCCTCAATAGTTTTAAACTTTTGTAAGTAAAAAAAAGTATTTTTCATTAATTTATTTTTTTTAAATATCTAATTGAATTGCTAAAAGATTAACTTTTTGTACAATCATATATTTATAACCTCCCTTTAATGTTACTTATTTATCCTCCTTTCTATCTCTATATGTTTTTTTTTACATGGAGTTAAAATTGTCGCTCATGGACGTGCTCTATTAACCCCCGCAAGAAAATATACTACTTTTTCATGAACTTCAATTGACCTAATAGACATTTATAATTTTATAACACTAAAATATGTGAGAGAAAAAGGACTCCTACCTAAAAGGAATTGGGCGAAATTTTTTGTGTTATTTTTCTTCTACAAATTTGTTGTATTAAACAGTCCAAATAATAAATGATTTAATATACAAATTTTAGTAAATTTTGAAGTCATATTAGAAAATAATTAACCGACTATCTTATCTAATGTGAAATTGATTTTTTAAAAATAAAAAAGATGAATGATAATTCGCTGCGCGACGCGCGTGTATCCAAATACCTGAGTCTGCTTTTAAAATGTCTTATACTTTCTTTAGAACTTCATAGTGTTTTAAAGAACTTATTGGATGTGTAAAGAGTTTTATTATTTTAGTTAAAAAAGCAAAAAGTAATTAAGTAGGCTTTCGAATGTAATATATTGTCTTAGGCTTTCTGGTTGAAGATTTTGCAAAGTTTACTAATTAAGTAGTATATTTCTGTTTGAAAGTTTTCAGATTCTTGTTTTGGTTAAAGTCTTGCGGGTGGAAAAAAGGTTTCAAAAGCAAAACACAGAAAGAAAATATACCATATTTGTTTGTGGAAATATTTCAATCATTCTTAAGAGATTGAAAAGAAAAGGAAAAAAGAAGCTCCTGGCAAAGAGGCATTTCATGTCAAAGGTCTTCGTTACTTAAGGTTTATTTTAGAATACCAAACCCTCGATTTCCCTTTGTGGAAATTCAATCTTAAATATACAATTTAAATAAGGAAATTTATAAAAAGTATTGGATTTATTCCCAAATAAAAGGAGTTCCTGCAAGTTCAAAATTCTAAAAATTAGGAAAATAATTAAGTGACTATTTTGTCTGGTGGGAACTTTACTTTTAAAGGATAAAAAAAAAAGCGAACGAAATTTTACTTAGGGCCTTCATGCTTTAATTTATCTACTAGTCTCTACGTTTGTGCGATGCACGAAGATCCTGTGGCAAATATTACCCGTTCCAAAGAAATACATTTTCAATTGCGTAGATATTATAAAACTAATAACATGTATGGCGTTCAACAATCAATTCCTTAATATAGTATATAATTCAAACCAACTCATTAATAATGTTTTGACACGATTAAAAGTCAATATGGAAATAAACATTCTACAATCATACAATTACGCGATTAAAGTTGTAAACGTTTAAAAAATTCAATAATACTTAATATTATTTTCGTGATATTCACTGATTTTCTTCAATTTAGTTAAGCCTTAACATTAAGGTATATGGAAGTCATATTCATTAGACTAAAATAAAAAAAGTCATTTAGATATTAATTCATTTTCTAGGTTCAACTCTAAATTTGATTAATTCAACTCAAAATCATGTGCCTTATCCACGAGTATATTTCCCCATGCATAAGATGGTGTACTGTGTTCATATATGAGTATGACATGCGTGCCTATATATATGCGTGCCCAAGCACTTATTTGTTGAGGAGAAACTGATCCAATTCGGAGCTGTTGATGTTTATATCGATCGATCATAGAAGAAAAATTATTATTAATTCCGATTAAGCTTCCTTCCTATTAATCTGGAAGTTCTTTTCAGATACAAGGAAATGATTCAGTTCCAGAGCTAAAGATCGTAGTTCTCGAATGAGCAATCGAAAAGATTCTGGAGCATCTTCGGGATTAGGTATTGTTCCCCCAATGATCGTAGTACCAAGTACTTCCTGGCGAGCTCTAATATGATCCGATTTATAAGTAAGCATCTCTTGTAAAATATGAGCAACTTCAAACCCTTCTAGAGCCCAAACCTCCATTTCTCCTACCCGCTGTCCCCCCTGTTTGGCTCTTCCTCTAAGGGGTTGTTGTGTAACAAGCGCATAATGTCCACTGGAACGCCCATGGATTTTATCATCAACTTGATGAATTAATTTCAAGATATAAGGCTTTCCTATTATAACGGGTTGTTCAAAAGGATTACCCGTCCTTCCATCAAATATTCTGCTTTTTCCTGGATATTCGGGTTCAAATACCCATGGATT
>MCJB01050212.1:0-44772 GCA_002018475.1 Nicotiana obtusifolia
GATTAGGCAGTCCATCAAAACCATAAAATTGACTAACAATGAAGCCGAGTATGAGGCTATGATTGCAGGTCTGGAGCTGGCCAAGAACCTAGGAGCAGAGATAATCGAGGCCAAGTGCGACTCCTTCCTTGTGGTCGACCAAGTGAATAGGACGTTCGAAGTCAGAGAAAGCCGTATGCAAAGGTATGTGGATAAGCTTCAAGTCACTTTGCACAGGTTCAAGGAATGGACCCTGCAGCACATTCCCCGGGAACAAAACAGTGAAGCCGACGCTCTCGCAAACTTAGGCTCGTCGGTCGATGATGAAGAAATCGACTCCGACAAGGTCGTACAATTGATGAGATCGGTGGTGGAAGAAGGCCATGCCGAGGTCAACTCGACAAGTCTAACATGGGATTGGAGGAACAAGTACATAGAATACCTCAGATCAGGCAAGGTTCCGCACGACCCCAAAGAGTCAAGAGCTTTGCGTACAAAGGCGGCCGATTTTGTTTGGCCAACGATGGAACCCTTTACAGAAGAACCTTTGGAGGACCCTTAGCTATATGTCTCAGCCCCGGGGATACCGAGTATATCTTGAAAGAGATACATGAAGGAGCTTGTGGCAATCATTCGGGCTCCGATTCACTAGTTCGGAAGGTAATCCGAGCAGGCTATTACTGGATCGATATGGAGAAAGACGCAAAGGAGTTTGTACGCAAATGCGACAGATGTCAAAGACATGCACCGGTCATCCACCAGCCAGCTGAAACACTGCATTCAGTTATATCGCCGTGGCCATTTATGAAGTGGGGAATCGATATAGTAGGACCGCTCCCTCGAGCACCAGGTAAAGCTCAGTTTATCCTTTTTACAACTGACTATTTTTCCAAGTGGGTGGAAGCACAGGGCTTATGAGAAGGTCAGAGAAAAAGAGGTGATCGACTTCATACGGGATCACATCATCTGCCGATTCGGAATGCCCTCTGAGATCGTATGCGACAATGGAAAGCAGTTCGTCGGTAGCAAGGTAACCAAATTCTTCGAAGACAATAAAATCAAAAGGATATTGTCGACTCCTTACCATCCCAGCGGCAACGGTCAGGCGGAGTCAACCAACAAAACTATACTTCAAAATCTGAAGAAAAGGCTAGTCGACGCCAAAGGAAGATGGAGGGAAATGTTGCCCGAAATCTTGTGGGCATATCGAACGACAGATAAAACCAGTACCGGAGCCACTCCTTTTTATTTAGTGTACGGCGCCGAAGCTTTGATACCAGTCGAGGTAGGCGAACCGAGCATCAGATTTCAGCACGCGACCGAGTAATCCAACCAAGAGGCTATGAATATTAGCCTAGAGCTCTTGGATGAGAGAAGGGGGGCTGCTCTAGTTCGAATGGCAGCTCAGAAACAGAGAATCGAGAGATACTATAATCGGAGAGCTCGACTTCGACACTTCAACATAGGGGACTTAGTGCTCAGAAGAATCACTCCCAATACTCGAGACCCTAACGAAGGAAAATTGGGACCAAACTGGGAAGGTCCCTACACTATACTGAAGGTCACCGGGAAGGGCTCTTACAAGCTAGGGACTTTGGATGGCAAACAACTGCCAAACAACTGGAATGTGAGCCACTTGAAGAGATACTACTGCTAAGGTATTGTACTCTGCCTTTTTTACTTTCTTTTCACTTCGTTTATCGACACTAACCTATGCAGGACATACCGATATCAGGCAAGTAAACGCCAAACATTAGGGCTGAAAGCACGCGCTGCACTCTTTTTCCCTTCGACCGGTTTTGTCCCAATTTGGGTTTTACGGCAAGGTTTTTAATGAGGCAGCCATATGTCGTGCTACCATAGATCAACCATGTTAAATTCTAGCTACATTCGTTTGCTTACTTCAATTTCGAGGGGCCGAAATAAAGATCACTAGGAAATGATGTAAGGGTCAAACGCCAGAAGAGCCGTACCCGGATAGAACGATCTTATTCGCCTCCGACCGATGAAGATGTACAATTACATAAATGTTAACAAAATCATTTGATGCCTACATTGTGTTATCAAGCCTAAGGGCTTTTCTTATTATCTTCGCATTGTCTATAATCGATATTAGTGAAGATGTGCATCGAGACTGGGGGAGGAATAAGACCTAACAAGGCAAACTCCAAAACCGGCACGCCAGGCTAAGGCCTTATTAAAGCTAATAAAGCACAAAGGGAATTGATACCGATCTTGGCAATCTCGATTTATGGCCAAGGCCGGATAAAATCAAAAATTCCTACTCGATCGAAGCTTGAAAAAATAGGACTTCGAGACAAAGTTAAGATCAAACTTACTTGATAAGGGTCCAAAATTTTGCTAAGGCATGACCCCGATCCCTATAAGCTAAATGGTTGAAAACAGAAAAAATGACATCTTGTTTAAACCAGGCCAAGGCCAAGCTAGTTATCGCTTTGAACAAGGCTAAGGCCTGACCAGTTATTAATGTATTTTGAACTTTCTACAAGGCTAAAGACGGGCTAGTTACTAATTAGTCGGTCGCGATTTATGATCCTAGCTAAGGCAGGATATTTTGACACATGAGAGTCAAACATCAAACTTGAGATGTATTGAATAAATATCATTATACAAAGTGGGATAGTTACATCATTCAGGCTGTAGAGAACAAGACATCATCAATCTGAGCCGTCTTCGTATTCTTCAGGAAATGTTTTCCTTCTCATTTCATCCTCGATCTTCGATGCCTCAGCGACATCAGAAGACAAATCGAAGCCACGGGCCTGAAGCTCCTCGAGAACGGTAAGGCGAGTTTGGCATTGAGTGTATTCAGTCAGCGCCTTTGATTGCTCGTGAGCTACTTCAGCATCAGCTCTGTACTGAGCTATCAAGCCATCAACTTTGGCCTTAGTAGCAGCGATTTCTAACTTTGCTTCCTGAAGTCGGTTGGCCAGGGCCGCCCGGTCTTGATTGGATGATTCAACTTGGAGCCGATGGTATTCATTGTCCTTAGTCAGGGCTCCAATTGTTTCCTGAGCTGCCGAGACCTGTCCTTGGAGAATCACTGCCTCTGCATTTAGAAGCTCGGTCTTGATTCTCCAACTACTCGCCTCAGCTTTTGCCTCACTTAGCTCAGACCGAAGTTGATCCAACCGGCTGTCCATCTGCCCCATTAGATCAACGCAAGAGGCATGCTCTTTCTTTACGGAGTCCAGTTCGGCCCGAAGACTTGACATCTGATCTTCAAGTCGCTGACGTTGGTCCTTTTCTTGTTCAACTCCTTCTTTGATTCGAAGGAACATTTCGTGATACTGCACCGAAGACTGGGAGAAATTCAAATTGGAAACTGTCAGTGCAGGCTTGAAACCAAAACATTTAGCATGATACAAAACAAATAAAAAACCATACCCTGTTCAATCCTTGTTGAGCTTCATTGAATAGGCAAGCCCAATCCACAGCGCTCATTGAAGCCCGGTCTTCTTCTGTCACCAAGCTATAAAGATAGCTAGCTATGCCCACCGGTGGACCTAATGCTCGGGCATCCTCGGAGACAGTAAAAGTTATCACCCTCCTCCGTTTTGGGTTCGAGCTCGGTGCCGGGAATTTGTCCACTAATTTGGTACCAGCCGATATTCCACTTGTCTCGGCTGGGGGACTCCTTCTGGGGACTTCGAGACCGAAAGTATCGGCCGACGGCACCCCATCAAAAAATTCCTCAAAGACCCCTGCTATGACCAGCACCTTACTCGGCGTATGCATTCTAACATCTTGGGCATCTTTTAGAGTTGCCTCTGAGACGGAGGGTGAATGTGCCATCTCGGGGATATCCGAGGATCTTTGTGCAGCCGCCTGCACATTGGCCCGGTGCCCGGTCCTCGCTTCCGTTTCAATGGTCTCTCCTTGAGAGGCACCGGTTTCCTCTACGCTACGCTCGGGGGCTTCCCGAGGGGGTTTGTCATGTGTAGCTTCGGAACTTTTTTCACCCTCGGAATCGTTGCTTAAAGAAATGGTGGGATCAGTGACGGCAAATTTGCGGGCCGCCATCTTTCTCCTGCCCTTTTTCTTTTCGGGCTCAGCCTGGTCGGGAGCCCTTTTTCTCTTTTTTCCTTTTTCCTTCTCCGGTATGGGAAGAGGGCGGGGAGCTGCCCCACTGGTAACTGCCGACCTCAACTCGGCATCTTTCGAGAGACTTGCAAAGTGTACTTTCAATATTAAGTTTTGATACTGATTGTTTTGGGAAAGAAGAGTATAGACGAAGCTCACCATGGTTCTTAGCCTCCCAAAAACCTTTTGATATTTCCCTCCAAGCCCACTCGGAGTACGACCTCTGGGCCACGATTTTCCTGACCCAGTCCATCAGGTTATCGATCGCGGCCGGTGCCTGGGAAACGGCTGCACATGATAACACATCAGTCATACGCTGAAAAACAGTAATGAAAAAAGTCAGATAGGGAGGCACTTACATCTCATGTTCCACTTCTCGGGGAACGGCATATTATCGGCAGGGATCAGGTCAGAAGTTTTAATTCGAACAAATCGGCTCATCCAGCCCCGATCCCTGTCTTCGTCAATGCTCGAGAATGGGGCCTTACTGGCCCGGCGAGCTAGCTTAATCAGCCCCCCTCGGAACATTCAGGGACTGTATAATCTAAGCAAATGGTCGAGGGTAAAAGGGTGTCCCCCCTCGACCTTATCTATGAAAAAACGAAAAAGATAGACTATACGCCACACGGAAGGGTGTACTTGAGCTAAAGTGACCTGGTATCTCTTACAAAACTCGACAATCAGAGGGTCTATGGGTCCTTGCGTGAACGGATAAGTATATACACTAAGGTATCAAACTCCACATGTGTGTTAATGGCTTCGTTTTGAGAAGGGATTATTATCTCCTTGTCAGCCCAATGGCGCTCAGCCTTCACCCTTTTGAGATGTTTTGGGGTGATCAAACTGACGTATTCAGAAACCGGTTCGCCGCGGCCGGGCACCGGGGAAGACTTCTCGATCTTGAAGTCAGAGCCTATGAAGCACCCCGTTGGCATGAAAGCCTTCAATGGAGCTCCATAGAGGGTTCCTCGACATGGGAGGGCTCAGCCTCTTCAACAGACTGGGCAGGTGAAGTTTGTTTTGGGGGAACTGATTTTGAAGTTTTGGCCATTGAAGTAGCAAGAAGCAAGGGAGATTAGAAGGTTTCTGATGAAGAAGATTAAGAGTTTTTCTGCTGAAGAAGATTAAGAGTTTTTCTGATGAAGAAGACTAAGAGTTGTTCTGATGAAGAAGACTAAGAATTTTCTGGTGAAGAAGATCGAAATAGACAAAGTGGTCAATAGCGTAAAAACAAACAGACTGATCCAAAGGGGAAGGAAGTATTTATACTTTATCAAAAAGCGGCGGCATGAAGCACAAGGTGAGCGGCAATAAATGCACGCATTAAATGCAATAAAAAGGTACAAGATTCTGCAGAAAAGGCAGGTAATGATTTCCTGCATCGACGGTTGTGTGCATCACTACGCTACCGTCACGCATAGGATCTTTTTGGGGATAAGCGATTTTGACATCTTTGCTTTAGCATCACGTTTAGTGGAGGTATCGATCGCTTAGCCAAGAAGTTCGAAGGTTGATAACTCATGTCGTTTTTTGTCCTTACTCTCCAATAAACGAGAGGACTATCTGTATTGGGTCGGATGCAATTGAGTGAAGTCGGGTCCGGGCATAGTATGGGGCCGGGCCGCCCCGGTCTCGAAATCAACAAATCGGATACATAGGCCGGAGCAGCCGAAATGGGACAACCGATATCGGTCGGCCAGGGGACACCTCGTGATAGGGGATCAGATTCAAACCGTATATCTCGCCAATTCCGGATATTTCACCAGGAGCAATTATCTCAAGCCGTATAGACATTAAAGCATCATATCAAGATATTCCATCTCGTAATTCAAGGGATTTATTTTGTAAATTAGACTTCTACCTTATTTAGGATTCTTTCATCTACCTATAAGAAGGACATTCACCCCTCACTGTAAAGGACAACTCATTCAGAAAGAAACAATATTTTACTGCTATTCTTTGCTACTATCATTATTCAGCGAAATACTTACCTATTCTTTATACTTTCGTCATCAGCTATTCAATGTTTGTGGTTTGGCTATCCTCTCTTGTTTGCTACTTTTTAATCATTTACGTTATATTTTATACCGTGTCGAATTGATTTACGGATCCTTAGCACTACGAACAAATTCAATTGTCATCCGGATTTAAGGATAAACAGTAGGCTCACTCAAATCAAAATAAATTAGGACTTTTTTTATGGTTGTAATGTGGGCTAAGTGACGGGTAGGATATATTTCAGGGATAGTGGTTCACCCTCCTAAGCACTTTAACACATCAGTAGATAACTTAAGCGCAAATTCTTCAATCCACAATTTCACAAACAAAATCACACCCCAAAAATATTTTCTTTTTCTTTAAGCACTATCGTCATTTACACTCCACTAGCAAAAAAAAGATATTTATTCGTCTACATTTTTTTTCTTTTTCTTGTTTTTTCTCCTCTTTTCAACTATTTTTTTTTTCTCTTTTGCAATTCCCACTAGTGGCGTATTCTTTTACAAAACAAATGCACATTTCTTCCTTTCATTGGTTCCATTCAAAAGCCATCTCACACTTAGTCCCTTCTTACTTCTTTTAGCGCTCATTTCACAATTAAAGTGCCTTAAGAGGTAAAAGGATCAAAACAATATCAATTAAGAATAAACAGTGTATAGGCTTGTAATGTGGGTGCCAAATAAAAGTCTCTAGGCTCAAAATGGTTAACTAGGTATAAATTTTATTTATGGTAAGCAATATGCTCAAAAAGATCAAAGAAAACCTAAAATCATTTTTCAAATCGAGCATCACCTAAAATTTCGCTTCAACTCACATATTGGGGAAGTTCTAGACACAAGTACAGTACATAGACTACACAAAAACCTCTCCACACATGGCACATGACTCATTAAGGATGGTCCCGTTTCGACTCTCAACTAATGTAACTATTCACAAAGCCACGAGATATTAAGCATTAAGTACAAAGTGAACATAAGTCAAGAAAATGAGACATAAGCGCCAATAACATGCTATCCAGTCTGTACATGCATCATAGACAATTTCAAAACATAGGAAAGATATTACACATGCCAAAGCCTAAATATACTACTATCAAAAAAGTCAATGGCGCCTAAGAATCTCATTTTTCTTCCATTTATTCCCTAAAGTACTACTCTTAAAAATAAAAATAAAAACTACTATCCTGCTCAAGCTACATCCCGTGGAAAAGAATCGAGGCACAAAGAAAAATCACGGGGGATTATTGTCATCTAGAAAATAAAAGGACATGTTTTTGTGTTTTTTGTTTGACTTTAATCCCTCAAGAAAACTGCCTAGAAAATCCATCATCAGGAAAAGTCTAATTTTTCTATTTTTTTTAATTTTCTATTTTTTAATTTTGTTTTTGTTAAATTAAACTACTAAAACTACTACTACTATACTACACCATTAATTCTACTACCTATGCAATTAAAAATAAGAAGCGAGCTAACAATAAAAAGATAAGAGACTAACAATATACTAATATTACTATGTAAATCACAGAGAATCTTTCACCCCACACTTAAAGAGTGCACTGTCTCCAATGCACAAATAAAGCAAAATAACAAGGATGGACAAGAAACTCCTTAAAAAGCCAAAGGTCGAAGCAGTAGCAGCTCACGGGGTACTCAGACTTCTCCCAAGGATGGTCCTTTGTGCGGGCACCTCACACTAGTTCCAATCATCTGGCTCGCTTTTACACACTTCCAGTGGCTTTTTCTTCTATGCTCATAGTCTTACAAAACGAAAACAAATACTAAAAAATTAATATAATAAAAAATAAAATAAACCAAAAATAAAAAAATAAAAAAAAATAAAGCAATATAAAGTTGGGTTGCCTCCAAACAAGCGCCTAATTTAATGTCGCGGCACGATGTGAACCATTTTTTTATCCACCTTGAACTTACGAATTGAGCTCCTAATTTGGCTTCAAGTTTTCTACTATGCTCTTTTGGAGGGGCTACAACGATAACCAGGCCAAGTAATAAATTTTTCACTCTACACTTATCGGTTACTATAGGCACTCTCATCCTCACCTTTTGACTCCCCCATAGGCTCAGATGGCTCGGTTACTATCTTACTATCTAAGCACAATTTGAAAAAATAATTGGAATGAGGTCTAATTCGCCCTAACTCATGAATTTTACTACTATTTACATCCCCATATTTACATATACAGGAGTATGCAAAAGTTATGCTATCCACTCTTTCACATGACTCTAGAGCACCCTTCTCAATATTGGCACCATCAAGGAAAGTAGGACCTAATGATTGGTATTCTCGTTTTAGCTCCTCAATTTTGGTCTAGAAGATTTTTTTCAGCTTCACACAACTCATCATTAAATTGTTCGGCAATACATGCATCAACCTTTGCACTCAAACCTGCATTCAAGTTGTGCAAAGCCAAGCCAAACCTGTCAATTTCTTGTTTAAGATCAACTCTCTCCTTCAACAAATCATTCACCAACGCTGTTAGAAGACAACATCGTTCCGCATATTCCCTTAATCGAGAATATTCTTCCCAATACCAACCCTTACTCCCATATTCAAATTCAAATATCCAAGAGGTTAGGCCATGATAAGCCCAAAAACAGGGGCCATAAAAGTCTTCCGTCAAACCAAGCGTCTTCATCAATAACCTTACCTACGTATATATCATCCCCGGATATCATGCTGAGAGAACTGGAAACACACTAAGAGAAAATCAAATAATTATAAAAATAAAAATATTTACAAAAAAAAATCAAAAAAAAAAATTGCAAAGATAAAAGTAGAAACCTCACGAGCTCCTCTAATGGCGACGCCGGCCGGCGCGCCACCGGCTGGCGAACCTCCCTCCAACCTCTCTCACCCCCCCACCATAACCCCAGCAACTCACAACCCCTAAATTACTCTCACATTCTAAAACTCGCTACACTGAACTCCACAACATATGCAAACTCTAGTTCGAGCTCAATCGCACCGATTCCGTTCAAGAAAGCAACTTTCTTGCATGGACAACCCATCGTCAAATTCACAGAAGCAGAAGTGAGCCGCATGAATCTAATTGAGGGGCTACAGTATGTTGTCCTAGGCAAATTTTCATATGGCTGGCCAGACATCCAAGAATTGAGAAGAATCATCCCAACCCAGTGCGGAATCAAAGGTGAATGCAACATAGGCTTCTTCCGAGATAAGCATGTTCTAATTAGACTAACCTTGTGGGAGGATTTTATCAAAATTACATTGAAAAACACTTACTATATCAAAGCTAAATATGGTTATGAGTATCAAATGCTCCAATTAATATATGATGCTAAATTTAAGCCTGGAGAAGAAACCCCTATGGCAATGGCATGGATATCCTCCCCACAGCTTTTGCCCACTTATTTTGTAAAAGAATGTTTGTTTTCTCTTGCTTCGGCAGTGGGTAAACCACTGCACCTTGACATGGCAACTATTAACAAAACAAGGCCTAGCTGTGCTAGAGTAAAAGTTCTGGTTGACCTGTTAGCTGAATTACCAAAGAAAGTCAGAATGGATATTGAAATGAGGCAACAGGAGAAATTAGAACAGAGTGGGTCAAAATCCAGTACGACTACATTCCCAAGTATTGCAAGCAATGCAGACTACAAGGACATGATGTAGATGAGTGCTGGAATTTGCACCCAGAACTGCTACGCACATAATCAACTGAACAGCAAGAAGCTAGAAGCAAAGGAGAAGAAAGTAAGAAGCAAAAGGGAAAGGAGAATGCACCCCTGATGATCTTATCAAGCGGCAAAATTGTTGGCAATGCAGGCACCCAATGGAAGGAGGTTAAGGATAACAGAGTGCAAAAACAAGCAAAGCTCAAAGATAAACAAGTTGAATTTGGACAGGAATTGATCCCAGTTAGCATGATCACTCAGCAATTACAAACTTCCAATAAATTTGCCATGTTGGAATTGGAAAACAGTAATGCCACTACAGACAGTCAAAGGGAACTGATTGCAGAAGTATCTGGTAAAAAAAAACCCTACATACATAAGCACAGCAACGCACTTGCAAATAATTAAAGAACCTTCCTGTCTGCAGCAGTTGACACCAATCCAAATATATTAGTAGAATTTCAAAAAGAAGTGCCACAGAGAAGCTGATGCACCCCACAGGACAACTGCCAACCCCAAACATTGCTGAAAGGAACAACAAGGAAAGAGATGTAGAGCAAGAAAAGCAATCACATTCAGAGAAAAAGAAAGACACCACAAAAGATTCCACTTGCCAGTGGGTGTAGAAAAACTTCTATACAAATGAGGTCACAACCAACATCTCCCATCAGGATCCACAAGATACCCTGGAAGCAAGGATTATATCCAGACAGCAAAGAAAAAAGCATAGAAGCAAAATCAGGAAAGATGCTCGAAAGACCACAAGGAAGTCCAGGAAGACTTTGGGCTGATCAAATTGAAGAGGACTCAGAGGAAGGTGAAATTCCGCAGCAAATGCAAAGTGAGGGGGAAGCAACTGATGAGGAAATAGAGGAGGATAATCAAAGTGAGCATGATCCTACCAATGACACTCCCACAGCAACAAAAACAACAGCAGAGACAAAAACAATCAACAACTATTGACATTAAACAAGGAAATACATCAGCTAAGGACATATATCAGTCAAGGACAAATCAGTACTATAGCTCATGTAGTAGAAGCCAATGAGACAGCAAAGGCATACTTACAAGAGAAAGAAGACAAAGACCAGAAAAGGAAGCAAGCTCAAGAAAAAGAGCTAATCTGACCAAGCTCCATGGAGGAAAAGCAAACATCAATAGTCAAAGCAAGAAATCTCAGCATCACAGCAACAACAAGAGAAGAAACAAATCATCATGAGTACTCAGGAAAGGACCTAGATGAAGAAACAACTGATTAGATTTTCCTAAAGGTTTCCAAACAAGGAGACCTCTCCCCAACACAGATAGCAAAGATCAAGTCGGCAAATAAAAGCAGAAAGAAGCAAAACAAAGAACATAGCAACCTCTCTGCAACAGGGGTACAAACAAGAAGAGATTTGACACACCCCAATAATCAATAATGAATGCAATAATATGGAATATAAGGTCTCTAAATACAATGCAAGCTTTTGAAAGGCTCATTACACTACACAAAAAACATCATTTCGATTTCATTGGCATACAAGAACCAATGCAACAAGCAAGGAAAATAGAGAGATACAGAAGGAAGATTGGACTACCTCAAGCTATGGTCAATGTTTCTAATAAGATCTGGGCATTTATAGAAGATATTTATGAAGTCACAGTGCTACATGACATGGTACAACAGCTAACTCAGAGGCTACGTCACACAGAAACTCAAGTAGAATTCATCCTTACACTAGTATATGCTAAGTGTACTCAAGCAGAGAGAATAGAACTATGGGATTCATTATATGACATTGCACAGAACATGACAGTTCCATGGATAGTTGGGGGTGACTTCAATGTCATATGGGATGAAGAAGAGAAATTTGGAGGCCTACCAGTGCCAATCAATGAAGTAGATGACTTCAGACACTGCATCAACACTTGCAACTTAACTGATCTTGGATTCAAAGGCAGCATCTTCACATGGTGGAATGACAGAGCAGAGGAAGAGTGCATCTTCAAAAGATTAGATAGATGCCTTGCCAACATTGAATTCCAGCAAGCTTTCCCAAGGCTAGAAGTCACTCACCTGTCCAAGATAGGCTCAGACCACAGTCCCCTTCTCTTAAAATGTGATATGGAAGCAACACCAATCAAGAAGCCATTCAAATTACTCAATCTCTGGACCAAACATGAATCATTCAAATCAGCAATGAGAGAAAACTAGCAAGCAGACTTCGATGGTGACCCTTTTATCCTCTTTAATCACGAGCTCAAAAAGCTTAAAAAAGCTCTATCACTGTGAAGCAGAACAACTTTTGGAGACATATTCCAACACATAGCAAGCATGGAAGAGGTTGTACTAAAGGTGACACACATATACAGGGAAGGAAACAAGTTAGCTGACCATCTAGCAAACTATGCACTTGAAATTGGAAGAATTGAATGTCACAACTTCTGGCAACTAGATGCACAAAGTTGAAAGATACTAAATGAAGATAAACTCTAATGCCCACACATAAGAGTAAAGATAACAAAGTAGCAAACGGAAAACCAGGATAGTGGTCAAATAATCTACTAACAACATGTTTTTCATTTCTGCAGGCACATGGGAGGAACAAAGCAATGGCATCAATAAAAAGCTCAAGAGGGATCAGGGGAGACCCGGACAGAGACTTTACACTAATAGGCTACTCTCTTTTGCAGGAAACACTGGCCAGTTTTTCTTGGTCCACAAGAACATCAACACACAAGGGGTATATCACACAAACAACTAGGAAGCACCCCAAACTCTCAACTCTGCCCCCACGTGGCCATAGCAGAAACACAGTAGCAAAGAAGACTCCCTCAAAGACAACAATTCTGGGGTCAGACCACACAAGGTAGCAACAACAACACAAATCATGATGCACCGCAGGAACTACTATACCATCTCAGAAGTCATAAACATCATTCCTATTGCTGCTATGACATTTCGTCAGAACAACAAGCACCCTTTACAACACCAGCAACACTTCAAGCTAACAAGCTATCTCAATTTGAAAGAACAAAGAGTATCGTATCATCAATGTCACTGCTAGCAACAGAAAGATCTCAGAAACAAATACCTCACCTCGCACATGCAACACACAAAAAAAACTCAAAAAACACAACAATCCCAGCAGCAGCAAGGCATCAACAACTGCCACATCACAGAAAAAATCAGGACAAGGTTTAGGTTATTGCTGTAATTACAGCAATCACTATGGACCCCCTCTGTCACAACACACCACTGGACCTCAAATCACTTCTCAACATACAGGAACAGCAAAGTGAACAATCAACAACACTTAAATGTCACAGAGACACAGCCAAGAAGCAATTCACAAAAGCAACATCCTGAATCATATATCAAAGGTCACATAATCACAAAGAAGCAAACCAACAGAAACACAAACAAAAGTTACTTCATTGTCTCTTTCACTGCAAACTGCTTGACAAGGTCCAGATCATTGCTGCGGTTCCAAGGTGTGGTTTCAGCACCTCTGGTGCTCAATCTCTTGCCACTACAACAATCATCTTGGACACCCTAGGCACACTGCAACACTGGACACCATCTGGGACACAACAGAGGATACTAGACTATAATTAGCAACACAACAGCAACATGCCAAGCCAACATACATCACAGGATACAAGAGAAACAAATGCGATCGTCTATCAATATAAAATAGACAATCGCCATATCACCATAGGTCTAACAATCCATCACTGTTTAGCCATACTTAGTTATCACTTTTGGATAACTAAGTGCACATTTACTCTATTTTTGGAGGTAAGGTTTATGTCCCCCTCCATTTTGTAACTTGATTCCATCAATAAAAACTTACATTTAACCACAAAAAAAGTCTAATCTAGAATAACTAGTCATCGATCTAGAGATAGAAAGAGAAGGTTTGGCGACAAGCGATTAGAGACGATGAGGGTGATCTCATTGAGAAGCTCGTTTGAGCAGCCATGGCGACGCCGGCCGGTGCCACCCCGGCTGGCGAACCTCCCCCCCTCCATCTCCCAACCTTCCGCAATAACTCCCACCAAGTCACAGGCCCTCGACTACAGTCATCTCCTAAAACCTTCAACTTGAACTAGACCTTTGCTGCGAACCCTAGATCGACTGCTCCAGTCGAACCTATCTCGTTCAAAAGAGCTACCTTTCTGCAAGGACAACCTTTTGTCAAATTTATAGAGTCAGAAGTCAATCGAATGAATTTAATTGAAGGCCTTCAATATTTTGTCATTGGTAAGTTTTCTTATGGTTGGCCCGATATTCAAGAGCTTCGTCGATTAATTCCTGCACAGTGTGGAATTAAGGGTGATTGCAATATTGGATTGCTCAGAGATAGGCATGTACTTATTAGATTGAAGCTATGGCAAGATTTTATCAATTTTACATCCAAAGAAGTATACTACTTGAAAGTAAAAAAATTATATGAATACCAGATAAAGACATTAATCTATAATGCTAAGTTCAAGGAAGGAAAAGAAACTTCAAAAGCAATGGCGTGGATTTTATTTCCTAGTCTGCTGCCCACATACTTTGTAAAGGAATGTCTATTCTTGCTTGCATTTGCTGTTGGAAAGCCACTTCACCTTGATATGGCAACTATAAACAAGACAAAGCCTAGCTGTGCTAGAGTAAAGGTGCTAGTTGATCTTCAAGCTGAATTGCCAAAGAAAGTACGAATGGATATTGAAAATGAGGCTACTGGAGAAGTGAGAACAGAGTCGATTAAAATCCAGTATGATTTTATCCCTAAGTACTGCAAACAATGCAAATTGCAAGGCCACGACATGCTAGAATGCTGGAAACTACATCCAGAACTGCTGAATGAAAGCTCTGTTGAGAAGCAAAATGTTAAGGAAAAAGGAAAGGAAGCAGCACCTTTGATGATTCTATCAAGTGGTAAGGTAGTTGGCTATACTGGTCTACAATGGAAGGAAGTTAACCGAGTACAAATCAAAGGTAAACAAGTAGGAGAACAGTCCAAAGGTAGAATAGAGGTAATGCCAGTTAATATAGCTGCCCAGAAAGTTCAGACAACCAACAAGTTTGCTATCCTGGAAATGGAGCAAAGCAGAGCTAATGAAGACAACCAATTGATCTTAATTGAAGAAGAAGTGGGAAAGAGTACACATGTTTCAATGGCAGCAAAGATAGCTTCAACACCAGGTAGTAGCAAGCCACCACATTTTCCAAAGAAACAGGCAGAAGGAAATGAAAGTGGAGATAGAACAGCAACTACTGAGACTAAAGAACCAATAGGTCACTGGGTCAACAGAACATTTGTAGACAATATCACAACAAATCAATCATGCCAGGAGATCCCCTCACAATCATATAATATTTTGATACCAGATAGATTTGTAAATGAGGCTGAAAGAATTCAACTCAGTGATGGCAAGCTATGGAGTGAACAAGTAGAGGAAGGTTCAGAGGAAGAAGAAGTACCAGATGGTATAGGCATTGATGAGGATTCAACAGATGAAGAAGAGGAACATGATGTACAAGGTGTAAATGGTAAGGCAAAACAACAAGACACAATGGGAGACACTCAAAACAAGAATAATGACAAGGATGCCGCAAGAGCTAACAAGGAGATCACAACATTAGAAGTAATGCTGCCCAACATACTAACAACACCTAAGCGTAAGGCAGCTGTTGTTCAAAATGCTGGAGAAATTGAAGCTCATAATCAATCTGTAAATAGGCTGAATAAGAGCACAAAGTTCACTGGGATACAGACCACTCCAACTGATGAAGTTAAAGCACAGACCAATATGGGAATAGCTGGTTGCTCTCACGAAACTACTGCAAACAAAGACCAGATGATTCACAAGACAAAGAACACATAGCTAATCCAAGTAGCTTCTGAATCACAATTGGCAGTGCACAGAGGTACTATTGAAAAGGAGGAGCACACGGCAGAAATAGGAAGAGACCTTGATGAATAATCCACCTCACAAAAATCTCAACAATGTGGCAAGACAAGCAGACCTTTCACCTAAATTGATGGATGTAGGGAAATCAACTAAAAAAGGTAAGAAAAAACATGGCAAAGACACTCAAAGTGTAGCATCAAGGGTCCAAACTAGAAGGATCCTATCTAAATCCCACAATCAATCATGAATGGGATCATCTGGAATATAAGGTCAGTCAACACAAAGAAAACCTTTGAGAGGCTTATCAATATGCACTGACAGTACCATTTTCAATTCATTAGAATTACGGAGCCTATGCAGAAAGCCAAAAAACTAGAGAGAGATATAGAAGGATGATTGGAATGCCTAAATGCTATGCCAATGTGTCAAACAAGATATGGGTGTTTGTAGATGATGATCATGAAGTAGACATAATAAATAACATGGAGCAGCAACTAACTATGAAGCTGACTAACATGGATTCTCAAACTCCCTTCATTGTAACTTTTGTGTATGCAAAATGTAACGTTATTGAAAGAATTGAGCTGTGGGATAGTTTGTACAATCTTTCCAGAGATATGACAGTGCCTTGGCTAGTTGGAGGTGACTTCAATGTGATATGGGATGAAGAAGAAAAGTTTGGTGGACTCCCAGTGCCTCTAAATGAAGTTGAAGACTTCAGACACTGCATCAATACTTGTAATCTCTCTGAACTTGGCTTTAAAGGAAGCATATACACATGGTGGATTGGGAGAGCTGAGGAGGACTGCATAGTCAAAAGACTGGACAGATGCCTAGCTAACTGGGAATTTCAACAGTGGCTGCCACAAATGGAGATCACTCACTTGCCAAAAATAGACTCAGATCACTGTCCTATGTTACTAACTTGTAACCAGGACACTGCACCTGTAAAGAAGGCTTTCAGATTTCTCAACTTCTTGACAAAGCATCACTCTTTCAAAGATGTAGTCAAAGAGCACTGGAAGGCAGATTTTGTTGGAGATCCTTTCATTCTATTCAATCACAAACTGAAGAAGTTGAAAAGAGCCTTATCAACATGGAGCACAGCAACATATGGAGATATTTTTAAAAAAATATCAAGTTTGAAAGAAGTGGCCAAAGTACATGAAGCTCAATTAACTACACCCTACTGTCCAGAACAGAGAAAGAGTGCAAACGGTGCAGGCTGAATTGATAAAATATTTGGCTTTAAAAGAAGAATTCTGGAAACAAAAATCTGGCATGACATGGTTCAAAGATGGTGATAAGAACACAAAGTTATTTCATGCACAAGTAAATGGCAGAAGAAAGAGATTGCAGCTAAAAAGAATACAAAACAGTCTAGGCACATGGCTAGAGGATAATGATGAAATGGCAGAGGAAGCACTCAGGTTTTTCAACGGACAATTCCATGAGGATACAATTCCTACAACATTTGGAATCCTAGATCATGTTCCTATAATGGTGGATAGCACAGACAACAGTCAACTAATGCAGCAACCAACAAAGGAGGAAATCAAAGAAGTAGTGTTTGGACTCAGTGCAGAAAGTGCTGGAGGGCCAGATGGTTTCACTGGAAGTTTTTACTAATCATGCTGGGACATAATTGAAAATGATATAGTGGATATGGTCAAAGCAATATTCAATGGACATACCCTTCCCAAGTTTGTGACACACACAAATCTGGTTCTTCTGCCAAAAAGGAAGGAAGTGAGCACCTTTCAGATATGAGACCAATAAGCCTCAGTAACTTTATCAACAAAATCTTTTCTAGAGTCATTCATGACAGAATGGTAAACATCTTCCCAAAGGTAATTTCTGAGGAGCAATCTGGTTTTGTAAAAGGCAGAAGCATAGTGGAGAATGTCCTCTTGACACAAGAGATAATAACAAACATTTGACCGAGGACCAAAGCAGGCCAAATGTTGTAATCAAACTGGATATGACCAAAGCATATGATAGACTGTCATGGTTATTTTTGGCAAAAGGTTTGAGGAAGATGGGATTTGAAGAAAGGTTTATAAGCTTGGTCTATGAGATTTTATCAAACAATTGGTACACTGTATTGTTAAATGGACAGCCGCATGGCTTCTTTAAGTCCACAAGAAGGGTGAAGCAAGGTGACCCTCTACACCTGCTCTATTCATTTTGGTAGCAGAGGCAATGTCTAGAGGATTGAATGGTTTACACTCCAATATATACTTCTGTAGATTTGGATTGCCCAAGTGGAGTCTCAGGATAAACCACCTAGCCTATGCTGATGATACCATCATCTTCTCCTCATCAGATGCTACCTCATTGTAGCTTATAATGGAGGTGCTGACAGCATATGAAAGTGCCTCTGGTCAACTGATAAACAAGAGTAAATCTGCTGTGTATATGCATCATTCCACTGCTGAACACATAATTAATAAGGTTCAAAGAATCACTGGAATCTTGAGGCAAGACTTCCCTTTCACATACCTTGGATGTCCAGTCTTCTACAAGAGAAGGAAGATGGACTACTACAAAGATCTCATACAAAAGGTGATGGACAAGCTTCAAGCTTGGAAAGGAAAATTACTGTCCATAGGGGGAAGAGCAGTACTTATAACACATGCTACAGAGCATGCCCATACATCTCTTTTCTGTAGTAAATCCTCCTGCTTGTGTGATCAATAAGTTACATAAGATAATTGCACAATTCTTCTGGTACAACTCTGTTGGACACCCAAGCAGACACTGGGCATCATGGAACACCTTATGCTTACCATGTGAGGAAAGGGTTGTAGGATGTAGGTCCTTACATGTCATGTCTACTGCATTGTTTTGCAAACTGTGGTGGAACTTCAGAACAAAGCCAAGTCTGTGGAGTGCCTTTATGAGTCATAAATACTGCAAAAAGCTTAATCCTATGATTGTTCCTTGGAGAGGTGGATCTCATATATTGAGAAAAATGATTGAATACAGAAACATCGTAGAACATCAAATCTTCTGGAAACCTAAGATGGGATCTTCTCTATTCTGGTTTGAAAACTAGACTGGATTGGGAGCTCTATATTTTGTTAACCTACCTGACTTTATCTGTGATGAAACAGTACAAAACATATATGATGTGGTGCATGATGGACACTGGAATGAGGAGAAGATCAGAGAACTGCTGCCAGATGATCTTGCTGTACACATATTGGAGAATATCAAACCTCCAGCCCTTACAGATGTGCTTGATAAACCTGCATGGATGCTAGAAACTAGAGGTGACTTCACTGTAAAATCAACCTGGGAATACCTGAGGAGGAAGCAAAATCCTTCTAATTCTTACCGAAACATCTGGGTGCAAGGGCTGCCTTTCAAGATTGCTTTCTTCATGTGGAAAGTATGGAGAAACAGGCTACCACTTGATGATTTCTTTAGAAAGCTGGGCTATCAAATGGCATCTAAATGTTGGTGTTGTGTAGAGCCACAAGAAGAAACAAGAAACATCTATTTTTCACATCATATGCTGCAAGAAAAGTGTGGAGGCACTTCCTTGGTAATGTAGGAATTAACATGAATGGAATCACATTGCATCAGACTGTGGTTAAATGTTGGACTGCAGAGGTTGTACCTAGATTGAAACCTATAATGCAAGCTTTGCCATCAATTATTGTTTGGGAGCTGTAGAAGAGAAGAAACAGTTACAAATATAGGGATACAGTCATTGTCAATAGAGTCATTTACCAGATCATTGCCACCCTTCAACTACTCATCAAAGTCAGAAAGTCAGGCATCCAAAGCTTCCCTCATAAATGGCCAGATATAATCACTATGATGGAGGAATACACTCCCACTTTGAAGTACACAAAGGTGCTATGGGAATTCTCCAATCAAGGGTTGTTAAAAGTCAACACAGATGGAGAGGTAACCCAGGGAGAAGCTCAATTGGTTTTGTATTGAGAGATGAACAGGGAGATGTCATATATGCATGATGCAAGGAAATTTAAGAAGGCACAAACATAGAAGCTGAGGCACAGGCAATACTGGAGGCCTTGAGATTCTGTGTCCACAATGAACTCTCTCCCATAGATCTCTATACTGATTCAATGATGCTACTAAAAGGCATAAAGGAGAATGGAGAGTGCCATGGTCCATTGATGAAACAGTTGCAGGAATTAAAGAGCTGATGGCAAGATATAATGCAACAGTAACACACACACTCAGAGAAGGCAACAAACTGGCAGATCATTTGGCAAACTATGCCCTGGATGTTGGACCTATGGAATGCTACTATTTTGCTGAGCTGGATACACAAAGTAGAAGGTAGATCAATAGTGATAAGAGCCAATGCCCATATCTAAGAGTAAGAGTAGCAGGAAACAAGGGGCAGTAACTCTGCCAAAGGGAAAGGAGCCTGGTGAAGGGCAAAACAGTAGTGGTGATGAAAGAATGGAGCGGTGGCTTTACACTAACAATAAGCTACTTGTTGCAGGAAACACAGGAGAAACCAACCTCATAGATCAACCACATCATCTAACTTGTTTGTTTCTTCATGCAGGTAAGAAGAACTGGAAAATGCAGCACCAAGCATAACTGCAACAACTGCTTGAGATTTTCGCACCAGCCTCTGGCGAATGGACTATCATGGAACAACACCACACAAGTGACAGAATACACAGTCAGCCACCTACTAAGCTTCAACTCAAGAAGACAGTAATTGATCACCCTACTACTTACCAGCACCCTCAACCTCACACTGCCACAGCAGGAACACAACAGCAGTAGAAGAAATTATTTCAAAGATACAGCAACTACATAAGGCAACATCATCTACTCATACCTCTAGTTACCATGATACACTCTTGGGCAGGAGCACAACAGCAGCAGAAGAATCAAAGATACAGCAGCTACATAAGGCAGCATCAACAACTCATGCTTCTATCCACCATGATACACTCTTGGGGTGAGTCTACTACTGAAGAAGCAATGTGCAACATTCATAAAGCTCTTTCCATTGCTACTATGGCATCTAGACTGAACACCAATCAATTTATGCAACTCCATCAACATTTCAAATCAACAAGTCAGGCCAAACCAAAAGAACACAGAGGCTCAGTTCAGCAAAATCTGCCAGCAACAGAAGAAACTCAGCAACAACAACCTCACCTCTCAAATGCAGCAGGCAAGGCAAACTCAAAGAATACACCAACACCAGCAACAGTAAGCCACCACTGAACTCAACAACTTTCACACCACTGTAGATAGATTGGTATGGTCCATATCATTGATGTAATTGCAAGGTGTGGTATTAGCACTGGTAGTGCTCAATCTCTTGCAATTACTGCAATCATCATGGATCTTCCCTGCCACCATACACCACTGGAACCCAGACAACACACAGCTACACAAGAACAGCAATATGAACAGCCAAAGTCAGCAGCAACTACATGACACAGATGCACAACCAACAGATAGGCAACAGGAGCAACATTCTGAAACAAACATAGATGATCACAAAGTCATAAAGTAGCAAAGTCAGCACACAAATAAAAACCAATTGATATACCATCAGCAGGAAACTAAATTTCAAAGTAGCAGCAACACAAACACCATTTCCTCCACTGAACTCAGCATCTCCTACAACACTATAAATAGCTTGAAATGGTCTAGATCATTGCTGCAGTTTCAAGGTGTGGTATTAGCATCCTTGGTGCTCAATCTATTGCAACTATAGCAATTCTCATGGACTTTTGCCCCCACAATGCATCACTGGAAATCTCACAACATATAGCAATACAACAGCAGTAGACCGAGCCATCGGCAACTACATGTCATAGAAGCACTACCAACAGGTTACTAACTTAAGCAGCAGGAATCAAAAGTAGACAACAACTCCCACAAAAGCAGCAAGCCAAATAGACAACCTAACAGAAGACACAAGATACAAACATACACTCAACAACAGCAGATCTAGCACATAGGCTACCTCCCAACTTCAGAACTAACAGCATCAATCAGAATATTGCTAACTCAACACAAACAACACTGCCATCCAGTTACAGGGCAGACTCAGATAGCCATCTTCAACTTGGCTTTCATTTCCCCCAAGGTCAAAGCAAAATTGAAGATAGCTCGCACTTTTTTGTCATACTTTTGGGGACTCTAGAAATCACTGATAGATGTCAGATGTATATACAAGGGATCACATCCCTCAACCACCTAATAGAAGTAGGAACATATGTACTTTTTTGAATAGCTGACCTACGAAAATTTCACTTTGTTTTTGTACATACAATTATCTATCAATATAAAATAGACAATCGTCACATCAACATAGGTCTAACACCTTACTAATTTTTAGGTACAATTAGTTAAACTAAGTGTACACTCATTCACTTTTGGGAGGTAAGGTTCATGTCCCCTACACTTCTGTATTTTGCTTCTATTAATAAAAATTATATTTACCTATAAAAGAAAAAGTCTAATCTAGAAAAATAACTAATTTTATGTCCCCGGCAACGGCGCCAAAAACTTGTTGTGACTAAACGCGCAAGCAAGTATACGCAGTCGTCAAGTAATAAAGTGATAAGATAGAGTGTCAAACCCACGAAGACTTGTTATCAACTATTAACTAGATCAGACTATCCTAATTATCTAAACAAGGATTAAACCCAAAAGTAGTGATGCTAAAGTAATTAAACTTAAAAAATTTGATAAACTCTGAACAAAAAAAGGCAAGATTTTTATGTTATCAATATGATGAAAACGATCTAGGTTCATGGGCTATCTATTTATCATATTGTATTCTTCAATTTAATTGACTAATTAATTTATCTGGTTTATTGGTTGATGGGGTCAATATTGCTCATAAGAATATGTCGACCTCTTACTCGCCTATTGAATCTAACCCAATCTAATGACTAGATCGGTCTTTTTGAGAATTAGCATTCTGTTTGGTGGCTTAAGGTCTCGAGTAGCTTCCTATTATGTATCATGACTTGCATGTGTGGCCGAGTTCGATTAACGGATGATTCGGGATTGATTTGGAAGAATGATTCTTTATTTAGATGCTTAAGTGGCAAGAGTTGACCGGAATTTGAATATTGTGTAGACGACTTCAGAATGTTGTTTAGTTGGTTCCAATAGCTTCGTATGATAATTTTTGACTTAGCCGTATGTCCGGACTTGGATTTGGAGGTCCGTAAGTTGATGTGACGCATTTTTGTGAAAGTTGAAAAGTTAAAGGTCTGGAAGGTTGAGAGGTTTGACCTGGAGTTGACTTTATTGATATCGGATTCGGATTTCAATCCCGAGAGTTGGTATAGCTCTGTTGTGTCATTTGGGAATTACATGCAAAATTTGACGTCATTCCGAGTTGATTTGATATGATTCAGCGCGAGTTGTAGAAGTTGAAATTTCATAAGTTCATTAAGTTCGATTTGAGGTGCGATTCGTATTTTTGATGTTTCTTAATGTTATTTGAGGCCTCGAGTAGGTCTGCATTATGTTTTGAGACTTATTGGTATGTTTGGACGGGTCTCGAGGGGCTCGGGTGAGTTTCAGAAAGGTTTGAGTTGTGTTGTGTTCGTTTTTTATGTTTCGACGTCGTTTTTTCAAGCATAAATGGTACCACATTAATAAAATAAGATTCAATTTTTGTTTTAATTGAAGTATTAGATCCGTATTATAATTATGGAGCCTTAGCAAAAAGAATTGTCGAATTTGGACGTCGTATGAGGGAGTTATGTTCATTTTAGTATGGGGAAGAGAGCTGGTACTGGTGCTTCAAAAATGCGAAGTTGGGTCCGCATCTGCAACCCCGCATGTGTGAAAAATGGTCCGTAAAAGCGGAAATAACAGCTGGAAATGCGCAGGTGCGGCTTTTTCGGTGCAAAAGCGAAAATGCCTGTATGTAAAAAAATTAGACTGCGTTCTTTTGGTATTTTTAGCATATCTTGAGTTCTAAAGCTCCAATTAAGGTGATTTTTGCGGCGTTATTCTCGTATTTTCATGGGGGTCAGTATCTAATATCAATTTTTGTATTTTAACATGATTCCAGTAGTTAATTTGACAATTAATTCATATTTTAATTGGAGAATTGGGGGTTTTTATCAAAAACTTTTATAAAGAGAATAATTAGGTTTTGAACATCGATTCAGAGTCAGAATTGGATGAAATTAGTATGGTTGGACTCGTAATTGAATGGGTTATCAGAATTTTTGGGTTTTATCAGGTTCCAAAATGCAGGACCTAGGTTGACCTTTTGGTTTGACCTTTTAATTTTCATTACAGATCGAAACTTGATTATCCAGAATTATTTCCTATGGTTGATATTAAGTTATTTTGGCTAGATTTGAGCCGTTCGGAGGTTGTTTCACATGAGAAGGTCATTTTAGAGTATCAGTTTAGCTTCTTCGAGGTAACTATCTTGCCTACCCCTTAGGATTGGAGTTGTTTGTGCTATTCGTATTATGTGAAAGCCGTATACGCGAGGTGACGAGTGCGTACTCGGGCTTATATGTGGAAATTGACCAGTTTAGACTCTTAGGCTTCTTTCATGTATTTATTTGAAATTGTTAGCGCATGTTATATCCTTTTACTTGTCATGTTTACTTTCACATGCTTTATTTGAAGTTGTTGTTACAGGTCACATCCTTTACTTGTCAAGTTTACTCTTATATGCTATATTTGAAGTTGTTAACTCTTTTATCATTATGTGACTTCCTTTATTGTTGAGTTACTCTTAATTGAAATTGTTGTTACATGATATCCTTTTGTTGCCGAGTTATTCTCATGCATTTAGATGTAGTTGCTAGTTCGTGCCATCTCTTTCATTGTTAGCCTATTTCATACACTAGGATTCGAAGTTTGCCATTTCGTGGAAATACCTTCATTATCGAGTTTATCCTGAAGAAATTAATTGGAGTTGAAGTTATTGAAAGTAATTATTCTATTTTAATTGAAGTTGTGTTTAAAGGGAGTGTTGTTCATAGTTGAATTACTTTCCCGTTCATTTTGTTGTTATTGAAATTCTATACACAACGTGTTTGAGCCGTGGCTATTTGTTGTGAAAATATTGATATTGTTGGTTCTTTTGGAAAGGTGGTGGCCTATGGACACTTGTGGTACGAGTTGATGTGTCGTGTTGTTGTGATGTTAGCACATGTGAATTGTTGTGTGGATTGGTTGTTGTTATGTGGAGCATAAGGGTGGCATCTCACTGTTGTTGTTGTGCGGGGCATAAGGGTGGCATCTTACTGTTGTTGATAGTGCAGAGTGATACGAGTGGCTATTGTGTTATTGTTCGGGCGGAGCGATAAGGGTGGCTATTATGTGGAGCAATACAGGTGGCTATCGGAGTGATACAGGTGGCTAATGATCTTGTCAGGGCGGAGTGATACAGGTGGCTATCGGAGAGATAAGGGTGGCAATGTCAGGGATAATGTGTGATGGCCTGGGGGCATTATGTTGATGATATTCGTGTGATGGTGCGTTTTTTCTTGTGTATGTGTATACGGTCGAAGTCGGGACCATTATATGGTCGAAATCAGGCTAGACTCTATATGGTCGACATCAAGATCGACTGTTGCACGACAGGTCGGGTTCGGAATGCATAGGTTTGAAGATCGACCCCGAGTTTCATCGAAGCGGAACACGAGACCAGAATGTCTAACATCGAGAACACCGAGCCTGTGATCCGAAATCGATCCTGACTCCGAAAATGCCTGAGGGATGATCACTGAACCTAAATAACAAAAAGCCAGAATATCCTTAATGAGACGAACATCGCGGCGGGAATCTCGGCATAAATCAATGGAATTGCTTAATTGGCAAATCAGGAGATTTTTACCTTATATGGAGTTGCACCAAATGTAGGATCCTCCTACTATATAAAGGGGGGATTTAATTATTTGTAACGACACTTTTCCAATAATCGATAAAGGCAGTGTAGATTGTTCTCTTGAATCATTTATATCATTAACTTGTTTCAGTTTCTATTATAATCAATCCCTGCCCAAGAAGGATCAACCAACGATCAACAGTGTCTAGCTTGAGTGGTTTGCATCCTTTTTATTTATTACTTAATTTTAATTTTCATTGTATTATTCGTTATTTGTATCAAATTAGGCCACGTATCCTTAAAACCACGTATAAATTCAATTGTTATCCAATTTTTAGGGTAAACAGTTTGGCGCCCACCCTGGGGCTAGGGATAATAGTGGATACTTGATGCAAATTTCCATAACATACATTGCTTGATACTTGCTCTTTGAAGTGTCTTTGATTCCAGGCTATAATACAGAAATGTCAAACTCTCAATCAGCACCTCTGCACGTTGATAACGAGTTCGATCATCAAGGCGAAAATAATAATGTAGCGCCCGGTGACGAAATTCTGATCGATACTAGTTCACATGTGGCGGTTGATGCAGGTTAGCCTACTGACCCCTCAGATAGCGTTCATAGGGGAGTCCGATCAGTAACTCAAAATCCCCAAAACGTTGAAAGGGACGGGATCATCCTCCGGATGATTTTTGAAATGTTACAAGTCCAACAGGCGGCGATAACTCAGTTACAAAATCGAAGCCAAATCCCGAACAGGGTTGAGCCCGACCCCTCCCGGGAAATTACCCGCAAGGATGGATCGGTCGTAGGAAGGACGAATTAGTGTGAATCGAGGGAAAACCCCAGAATTATGAAGATGCTCGAAAAACGTACTAAACTAATAGAATTTGAGGAGAAGAAGGTCGAGGCAAATGACAAGAAGGTAGAAACCTACAACTCCAAGGTAGATCAAATCCCAGGGGCACCCCCGGTGTTAAAAGGCCTAGATTCCAAGAAGTTCGTGCAAAAACCTTTTCCACCGAGCGCGGCTCCGAAACCGATCCCCAAAAAATTCCGTATGCCCGAAATCTCCAAATATAACGGAACGACCGACCCGAACGAGCATGTAACTGCATATTCATGTGCTATCAAAGGGAACGACCTGGAGGATGATGAGATCGAATCCGTTCTGTTGAAAAAAATTTGGGGAGACCCTGTCAAAGGGATCCATGACATGGTATCACAACTTACCTCCTAATTCTATTGACTCATTTGCTATGCTTGCAGATTCTTTTGTGAAGGCACACGCAGTAGCCATCAAGGTCGAAACGCGAAAATCGGACCCTTTTCAAAGTCAGGCAGAAGGATAACGAGATGCTTAGAGAGTTCGTGTCTCAGTTCCAAATAGAACGGATGGATCTGCCACCAGTCACTGACGATTGGCTGTTCAAGCTTTCACTCAGGGACTCAATGTTCGAAGCTCAACCGCTTCATAGTAACTAAACCAGAACTTAATAGAGTACCCGGCCGTCACATGGGATGACATACATAACCGGTACCGGTCAAAAATCAGAGTCGAAGACGATCAGCTCGGAGCCCCTTCGGGATCCATTTACCCCGTTAGAGCTTATGAAAAAATCAGAAGGGATATTTATCGTGAACCAAGATCGAATAGAGATCGACATCAGCCATATCACGGAGACAGAAAAATCGGCGTATCCGGGCAAAACTCCTTAAGACATGAAAGGAGAAGTGACCGAGGTCAGAGTAGCCAAGGGCTCATGACCGAAAGCAGCTTCGAAAGGCCCATCGGGCAAAAAGAAGCACCTTGGTTATCGGAGTACAACTTTAATGTTGATGCTGCCACCATTGTGTTGACTATCGGTCACATCAAAGATACAAAATGGCCTCGACCATTGCAATCCGATCCAACCCAAAGGGATCCTAATCAAATATAGAAATATCATGGCACTCACGGTCATAGAACGGAAGATTGTCGGAAACTGAGAGAGGAAGTAGCCCGGCTACTCAGTAACGGACATCTTCGAGAATTCCTGAGTGACCGAGCCAAACATCACTTCGAAAACAGGAACCATGACAAACAAACAGGCCGGGAAGAACCTTAACAGGTGATCAACATGATTATCTATGGAGTCGATACCCCTCAAGGGCCGATGTTGAAATGCACCAAAATATCCAATACTAGGGAGAAGCGCACTCGGGATTATACGCCAGAGGGAACTTTATCTTTTAACGACGGGGATGCGGAAGGAATTGTACAGCCCCACAATGACGCACTGGTAATATCTGTACTCATACATAAAGTTAGAGTAAAAGGTTTGTTAATCGATCCAGGTAGCACGGCCAATATAATTCGATCATGGGTCGTGGAGCAACTCGGCCTGTTAGACCGGATCATTCCTACAGTCCGAGTACTTAACGGGTTCAATATGGCACGTGAGACCACCAAGAGTGAGATAACGTTGCTGATAAATACTGTTGGAACCATTCGAGAAACAAAGTTCTATGTTATCGGAGGAGACATGAGATATAATGCTCTGTTCGGGAGGCCATGGATCCATGACATGAGGGCGGTGCCATCGACACTGCACCAGGCGTTGAAATTTATGACACCCGATGGAGTTAAAATAGTTTACGGGGAGCAACCAACCATGAAAGAAATATTCGTGGTGGAAGAGGTGACGTCGATACCAACGGTTCCAAACTAAGAGATCGAAAGCAGGACAAAATAGCAATTATATATACCATCTTCGGTGAATTTGGACAAACAAGTATATATCGAGGATGATGATTATGGGATTCCCAGAACTTTTATCAGCCCCGATAATTCCGATGCCACTAAATCGACTATCGAGGAACTGGAACAAGTTACGCTGCGAGAAGACTTGCCCAAACGAAAGGTATATCTGGGCTCGGGGTTGAGCTCCGAGCTTAGAATAATACTTATTTGGTTTCTTACAACTAACGAAGACTGCTTTGCTTGGTCCTACCTTGATATAACAGGTATCGCATCAGAGATAACCATTCACAAGCTAAGCCTGGATTCGAAGTTCCATCCGGTCAAACAAAAAAGGAGGCCTCAATCCGAAATCAAACAAGCATTCATCAAGGATGAGGTAACTAAACTTCTAAAAATAGGGTCTATTCGGGAGGTTAAATATTCGGATTGGTTGGCTAACGTAGTGGTAGTCCCTAAGAAAGGAAATAAATTAAGAATGTATCTAGATTATAAAGACTTAAATAAAGCATGTCCAAAAGACTCTTTTCCCTTACCCAACATCGATCGCAAGATCGATGCTACTGCCGGCCATGAGACCCTTAGTTTTCTCGACGCATATTCCGGCTACAACCAAATACGGATGGACCCAGGTGATCAGGAAAAAACTTCCTTCATCACTAAATATGGCCCATACTGTTACAATGTAATGTCGTTTGGGTTAAAAAATGTTGGCGGCACATACCAATGACTAGTAAACCGAATGTTCAAGAAACAACTAGGGAAGGCAATGGAGGTTTACATTGACAACATGTTAGTTAAGTCCCTGCGAGCGGAGGACCATTTAAGCCATTTGCAGGAAACATTCAGTGTACTAAAGTAGTACAACATGAAGCTGAACCCGGAAAAGTGCGCGTTTGGAGTTGGTTCGGGTAAATTTCTCAGATTCATAGTCTCGAATCGGGGAATCAAGATCAACCCTGAAAAGATCAAGGCTATTGAGGATATCACGATCGTAGACAATGTGAAAGCCGTGCAAAAGTTGACCAAACATATAGCCGCTCTAGGGTGATTTATTTCGAGGTCGTCCGATAGAAGCTACCGGTTCTTCACTTTATTGAAAAGGAAGAACAACTTTTCATGGACCCCAGAATGCCAACAGGCTTTGGAAGAACTCAAAAGGTATTTATCGAGCCCGCCATTGCTTCATACACCAAAGAAGGACAAACAACTATACCATTACCTGGCAGTCTCAGAGATAGCGGTAAGCGGAGTCCTAGTCGGGAAGAACAAGGTACGCAATTTCCAATTTATTATGTCAGCTGAACCTTAGGCGAAGCCGAGACTAGGTACCCTCACTTAGAAAAACTGGCACTCGCTTTGTTAAGCGCTTCTAGGAAACTGAAACCATACTTCCAATGTCATCCCATATGCATCGTAACAACATACCCATTAAGAAATGTGATGCATAAGCCTGAGCTCTCGGGCTGATTGGCCAAGTGGGCCATAGAAATAAGTGGGTACGACATTGAATATCGACCTCGAACTGCCATTAAATCCCAGGTATTGGCAGACTTTGTGGCTGATTTCACACCAACCCTAATACCCAAGGTCGAAAGAGAGTTGTTAGTTCACTCAGGAACTTCTTCGGAAATATGGACCCTCTTCACAGATGGTGCCTCGAACGCAAGGGGATTCGGACTTGGCATCGTATTGAAGCCACCAGTAGGTAATATAATTAAACAATCTATTAAAACTGTGAAACTGACTAACAACGAGGCAGAATATGAAGCCAAGATTGCAGGCCTAGAACTAGCCAGGAGCTTGGGAGCGGAAGTGATCGAAGCCAAGTGCGACTCCCTTCTCGTGGTAAATCAAGTCAATGGAACGTTCAAGGTCATAGAGGAATGGATGTAGAGGTACCTAGACAAACTGCAAGTGACGTTGCATCGGTTCAAAGAGTGGACCTTGCAACATATACCTCGGGATCAAAACAGCGAGGCCGACGCCCTTGCCAGCTTGGGTTCGTCGATCGAAGACGACGAGTTCAACTTTGGAAAAGTCGTACAACTTATGAGGTCAGTAGTGGAAGAATGCCACGATGAGATCAACTCAACGAGCCTAACTTAGGATTGGGGGAACAAATACGTAAAATATCTCAGCTCCGGTAAACTGCCCTTGGATCCAAAAGAGTCGAGAGCCCTGCGTACGAAGGTAGCCCGATTTAGCTTGTCCGAAGACAGAACCTTGTTTAGAAGAACTTTTGAGGGCTCAATCGCGATATGTCTGGGACCGGGTGATACTGAGTACATTTAAGGGAAATCCACGAAGGTACCATCAGGAACCATTCAGGCCCCGAGTCATTAATTCGAAAAATAATCAGAGCCGGTTATTACTGGGCCGATATGGAAAAAGACGCAAAGGAATTCATTCGGAAGTGTGTCGAATGCCAAAGGCACGACCCGATGATCCATCAACCCCGGAGATGCTCCACTCAGTCCTATCACCATGGCCATTCATGAAGTAGGGGATGGACGTCGTTGGCCCTCTTCCGTGCACACCAGGTAAAGCTCAATTTATACCAATTATAACTGACTATTTTTCTAAATGGGTGGAAGATCAGGCATACGAGAAGGTTAGGGAAAAAGAAGTCATCAATTTCATTTGGGATCACATCATATGCTGATTTGGAATGCCAGCCGAGATCGTATGCGAGCAATTCATCGGTAGCAGTGTGACCAAATTCCTCGAAGATCACAAGGTCAAAAGGATCATATTGACACCCTACCACCCCAGTGGGAATGGACAAGCCAAATCTACCAACAAAATCATACTCTAGAACCTCAAAAAGAGGTTAACCGATGCCAAAAGGAGATAGAAGGAAATTTTGCCCATAGTCCTATGGGCATATCGTACGACCGCGAAATCCAGCACCGGAGCCACCCCGTTCTCTTTGGTATATGGTGCCGAAGCTTTGATACCGGTCGAGGTTGGGGAACCAAGTATCAGGTTCCGGTACGCAATAGAGGAATCGAACCACGAAGCCATGAATATGAACTTGGAGCTATTAGATGAGAGACGTGAAGCCGCCCTTGTTCGATTAGCTACTCAAAGCAAAGGATTTAGAGGTATTATAATAGAAGGAGCAACTTCGATACTTCAACGTCGGGGACTAAGTACTAAGAAAGGTCACGCCGAACACACGGAGTCCAAACGTGGGAAAGCTGGGACCAAACTGGGAAGGACCTTATTGTATCATTAAATCACCGGAAAGGGATCCTACAAGCTCGGAACAGTAGATGGTAAACAACTGGAATATAAGTCACTTGAAGCGGTATTACTGCTAAGGTACGACCTTGTTCTTTATTTTTATTTACATTACGAACTAACATTTGCAAGTATTGAACAAGGGGCCATACGAGATATTAGGTCTGAAAGCACGCGTTGCACTCTTTTTCCCTTGAACCGGTTTTGTCCCAATATGGTTTTACGACAAGGTTTTTAATGAGGCAACAAGTAAATGTGCTAACTTAGATTCGAAGGCCGATAGCAAATCGGTGACAACAACATTCGAGGCCTATTTTCAATCGACCCTGAATACTGGGGGGCCACATTAGCATGGAAAGATATTTTAGGATTGAAGGGTCGAAGATCAATAAGATTCAATGTAAAGGACAAATGGTCAAATGAACCGTGCTCAAATAGACTGATCGAACCCTAACGCAAGTTGTACACATATATTACTATTATGTAAAAGAATAAAGAGAAGTCTCTTGTATAAAAATGTCCTGCTTCCGATTAAAAAGAGCCCAAGGGCCATCTTAACTTGAGTTCGAATAATCACTCTCTCACTCGAGGTCTTATATTCGAGGGGATATAAGACCTATTAGGCAACCCCCAAACTTTAAAGGCTAAGGCCGTTTTGAGTTAATAGAAATCGAGGGGACGTAAGACCTATAGGCAACTCCCGAATTAAAAGGCCAAGGCTATACCGGGCTAACGAAACCCGTGGGTACAAAGCTTATTTGGCTACGCCCGAATTAAAAGGCCAAGGCTATACTGGGTTAACGAAACCCGAAGGTACAAAGCTTATTTGGCTACGCCCGAATTAAAAGGTTAAGGCCATACAGGGTTAACAAAATCTGAGGGCATATCGCTTATTTGGCAATGCCCGAATCAAAAGGGTAAGGCCACTCCAAGTTAATAGTACTCGAGGGCTAAGGCATTTCGATCTTTGCGAATCCAAATAAAAAAGCAAAGAGAAAATTCGAAAGTTGTGAAAAGAAAGCCTTATATATATATATATATATGTATGTATGTATGTATATCAGAAATCCCTTTTATAGAAATCGAGCAATCGTGATACACAATATTAAACACGAAAAAAGATAAAACTCGATTAGGAGTGACAGTCTCGACTAGATCCCGCCTCGACATCAGTATTTCCGAGGTCTTCTCATTCTTCAGACCCGACTGAATCCTCGGAATCATCCTCCTCTGGAAAGGCTAGTTTTTTGGCCTCGGCTTCAGCTACCTTGACATCTTCAATCTCCGCCAATAAATCAAAGTCTCGAGCGTGAATTTCCTCAAAGGCAAGCCTACGAGATTGCCACCTCATATGGTCAACCATATTCCTTGATTCATCTTGAGCAGCTTCAGCATCGACCTTATATTGAGCCACCAGTTCATCAACTTCGGCTTTGATCACGGCAGCTTCCGACTTGGCCATTTTTATCTCTTTAGGCAGATTATCTCGATATGAGATAACCATAGTGATCCGAGATTGAAGATCCTCGGTACTCTCGGTCTGGGCCTCATCTTTCTCCTTTGCCGCTCTAAGATGAGCCTTTGCTGAAGCTAGTTGTGCCGGAGATGTCTCTTTTTTTGACGCCGGTTGATCCATCTTGCTCCTCCACTCGTCGGCCTCAACTTTAACCACATTCATTTCAGTTCGAAGCTGATCAATCCGATTAAGGTTTTGTCCTACCTGCTCGACCAAGTCAGCATTATCCTTCTGGGCAAGCTCCAGTTCGGCACGAAGGTTCTTTACCTCCCCTTCGAGCCACTCCTTGAGAAGTTTCAAGGTATCTATTTTCTCAATGAGCTCCCGAGCGTCGGTCTTATGGCGTTTTGACTCTTCCCGGAATCAGAGAAAAGCCTCATGGTGAAGTACCGAGGCCTGCAAGAATAAAGGAAAATGTTATGATTACTGAAAATTTTAATGTACATAACAAAGGACATCGAGTAAAGAACATCAAAAGTTACCCGATTCAGCGCCTGTTGAGCTTTGTTGAACAGGCAGAGCGCATCCACCTCGTTCATTTTTTCCTGATCCTCCTCGGTCACCACGCACCGAAGATAACTGGCTACCCCGATAGGGGCGGAAAGAAACCGAGCATCCTCGGGAATGGTAAAAGATATGGAGCGTTTTTTTATCAGGGTAAGCACTCGGTGCAGGAAACCGATCAACCAATTTTGGACTAAAGGAAGTCTCGCTTGTATCGGAGGATGAGCTCTTCTTCGGTACCTCTAGATTACCGAGCCCAAGAACATCTTCTGTGGCCGTGGAATCCACACCATCGAAAAAACCACGTAAAGGGTCTTTCTATCTATGATCTCCGTCCAGGGGGCGTTCTTTTGCTATTTGGGTCTCGTTGAACATTGATTCCGAGAAAGAGGGTGAATCAACCATCTCAATTGGACCCAATACTCCCAGCGGTGCTCTCCTCATATCTGGGGAAGCCTCAATTCTTGTATCCACCTCGGGTTCCCCAACTCGATAAAGATCCGCTTCACTAACCCCTGGTTCAGAGGCCCCTTGCCCTTCAGACTGTGGTGACACACTATCCACAAGGTCAAAGTCATCTTCTTCCTCCTCAGACTCATCCCTCAATCGATGTAGTGAGTCCTAAGATAATGTTCAATCACTAGCACTCCTCTTGGAGCAAATCTTTTCCTTGGTCTCTTCTTCTCGAGGTCTGAGGAACTTGGAGCCTTTTTTCTTTTCTTCTCTTTATCCTGCTTTGAAACAGGGGCCTAGTTGGGAGCATCATCATCCATGAGTGGAGGTCTCATTTCAACATCTTTTGATAAACCTGCAAAAGAGAAGCAAAACAAGTTAGAAATCGATAGCATAAGGAATTAAACTCGAATGTAACTTAACCATGAAGTCGGGCCTCCCAACGGCCTTTCGAAAGCTCGCGCCATGCGCGCTCGGAATATGGTTTTTGGGATACGATCCCCTCGACCCACTCTTTGGGATGAGGAACTGCATCCGGCATCCGGGCAACAGCTGCACCATAGAAAATTGATAAAAGGAAGGGCAAAAAGGAAAACGGTAAAAAAATTTCTAAAAAGCAGGATTATACTTAGGCTTCATATTCCATTTCTCAGGGAATGACATATCCTCGGCCGGGATTAGATCTGATGTTTTCACTCAAACAAATCGACCCAACCAACCTTGATCCCAATCCTCATCAATACTTGAGAACGGGGCTTTGCTTACCCGACGAGCAAGTTTTATTAACCCCCCTCGATAGAGTCGGGGACTGTACAAATGCATGAGATGATCGACGGTGAAAGGATACCCCTCGATCTTGCTTATAAAAAAACAGAGAAAGATAACTATCCTCCAGAAAGAAGGATGAATTCGACCCGGGGTCACCTCGTACCTTTTACAAAAGGCAATAATAACCAGGTCCAAAGGGCTCAACGTGAAGGGATAAGTGTAAACACTTAAAAAACCCTCCACATGGGTAGTAATTGCTTCTTCAGGCGCAGGAACCACCACGTACTTGCCCACCGAGTTGCAGTCTTCCTTGACTTTCTCGAGAACGTTGACGGTGATTGTACAGATGTATCTCATGACCGGTTCACACCGGCCCGGTATTGAGAAAGTTTTCTCAACCTTGAAATCGGCTCCGGTTGAGCACCTCGTGGGTACAAACGCCTTTAGAGGGGGTTCCGGTATAGGTTCCTCAGTGACGACAGGCGAAACGTTCTCAGCAGGCTGAGAAGAAGAGGGAGTTTTTCTTTGGGGAACGGATTTTGAAGTCTTTGCCATTATTTTTGAATAGAGGAAGAAAGAAAAAGATGCTAAACGAAGGAGATATAATCCATAGATAGCTTGTGAAATATTCTCAGAAAACTAGAAGGCAGGAGGTCTTGAAGGCAAGAATGATAAAAAATTTTATAAAAGAGCACGAACTTTTGAATACAAAGAATGAATGACGGTAATTATAGTCTTTCAAAATGGCGGGTCGCATCCCGAAGCGGCAGAACATCAACTAACACACATTTAATGCTTTAAAGGGCTTTTCTGATAAGACATCTTCGATTTCCGTATCGCGTACGTCATGAGTCTATCGCCACTTATCAGAGACGATGGGACTATTTGTATACAGTCAAAGTCGGGCCTTACTATATATGGTCAAAATCGGGCTGGACTCTGTATGGTCGAAATCGGGATCGACTATTGCAAAACAGGTCGGGTTCGGAATGCATAGGATTGAAGATCGGCCCCGAGTTTCATTGAAGCAGAACACACGGCCAGAATGTCCGACCTCGAGAACACCGAGCCCGAGATCCGAAATCGATCCCGACTCCGAAAATGCTCGAGGGAAGATCACCGAACCTAAATAACAGAAAGCCAGAATATCCGTAATGAGACGAGTATTGGCGGGATCTCGGCACTAATCAATGAAACCGCTAAATTAGCAAATCAGGAGATTTTTTACCTTATTTGGAGTTGTACCAAATGTAGGATCCCGCTACTATATAAAGGGGGGTTTAATTATTTGTAAAAGGACTTTTTCCAATCATCAATAAAGACAGCTATAGATTGTTCTATTGAATCATTATTTCATTATCTTATTCCAATTTCTATTATAATCAATCCCTGCCCAAGAAGGATCAACCAATGATTAACAGTGTCTATCTTGGGTGGTTTGCATTCTTTTCCTTTATTACTTAATTTTAACTTCAATTGTATTACTCGTCATTTGTATCAAATTAAGTCATGTATCCTTAAAACCACGTATAAATTCAGCTGCTATCCGATTTTTAGGGTAAACAGGAAACCATGTAGGTGAATTGTCATAAAGTCCCCCATGAAGATCTCAACTTACATAGCACAAAGAGGGACAATAAAGCATATGAGGCCATTTGAACAAAGAATATGAACCACCAAGTTAAGATTATTCTAGGTAAACTGAAGGCAAGGGAGCCAAATATTAGATACTTGTTTAAGGCTATTTGAACAAAGAATATGATAATTCTTGTCTCTATTACCTCGCCGAGGTTAGTTATATGATACTTGGTGAGTACATGGGATCAGTTGTACTTACACTACACTTCTGCACCTTGCGTGCAGATTTTGGAGCTGAGATGATGTGGATGACGGGAGCTGGCATTGAAGATGTACCTGCTTTCGGATATAGCTACCACTTGTCCTTGGTATTTTTTGATTCGTACTCTGTTTATACATACTCCAAACAGATATTATGTTTATTTTGTACCAGCTTTGTAAATCTAAATTTTAGTGGCTAAACATTCTTTGGGTTATTGTATGGAAATTCAATTATTTGGCTTACTGATTTCTTATATTTTCACTAGAGTTGTGTTGAATGTTGTTTGGATTACCTAGCGGGTTGAGTTAGGTGCCATCACGACTAGGTGGATTTTGAGTCATGACAGTGAACTGCCACTTGTTCTAGAGGCAACTTCATCTATTAGTGGCTCATTAGACACCCTGTTGTGACATAGATGTCAGATTTGGGTCATGATAGAACTATATCATTTCCATAATCAAGATAAATTATAGTTAATTTTCTGCTACAATCATTCCATTGGCTTGTCCAGTTCCATCTTAGATTGTGAACAAAATCTTTATAATTTATAAGAACTGATAATATAAGTAAGGGACACATAGATCTATTTAATTTATTTGTGTGTATGTGAGGTCTGTGACACGCTGAATAAAATTGGAGAAGAAATGCAAATGAACTGAAATTTTAGGAATTTGGTTTAGTATTCTAACATAGATTGGGAGCTCTTGTTTAGACGATTTTTACCGCTTGGAACGGGGTAAGTGTTCTTGAGTTGATTTTGATTATTATTTATGATTCTATCTTTGAAATCTAAAAGAGAAATTGGGTTTTTTTTTCAAAAAGTTTCTAAAAAAAATAATTGTGAATCTCCATTCGGAGTCGGATTTGGATTAAACTTGTATGGTCGGACTCGTAATGGGTTATCTCAATTTTTGAGTTTTGACGGGTTCGGGGGTACGGGCCGAGGTTGATGTTTTGGTTGACATTGAGTATTTGGTTAAATATTTGACCTTTATCGATTGGGCTTGATTCCTATGGCATTATTTAATGTTTTATTGTTGCTTTTGACTAGTTTCGAGCTGTTCGGAGGTCGATTCGTGCGGGATGGCGCTTCTAGAGTATCAATTTGGCTTATTTGAGGTAAGTATCTTACCTAATCTTGGTTTAGGCACAAGTTTCCTGAGTTATTTGTTATAGCTACGTGTTATGGGTGGCGCACATATGCATGGTTGAGCCCATGTGCATGCACCGGGGTATTATTCATGCTCGGAGTAGTGCTTAGACTATGATATACCTTTAATTGATTGCTAAGCTTCATGTTGTGATGTTTCTTATATTTGTACCCCTTTTATGAGCTATTTGAACCATGTTTGAGGTTACATAGAGGTATAAAGGTTAATCTCCTAATTAAACCTGATAATTGCTACTTTTGTGATGTAATTGCCTGATCTGGGCTATGATAGCACACTTTGCATATGCATACACTTTAGCATGTCACTTATACCAGTTCAAAAGTATGAGATTTGATATTCATTGTTCATGCACATTTATTCTTTTATATCTGCTTCCTGTGTGATATGGGTTGGACTGGTGGCACGTGAATACGCCGTGCAGTTGGGATTATTAGCACGTGAATTGATCGTACGACTGTAATTATTGGCACGTGAATTGATCGTATGGTTGTAATTATTGGCATGTAAATTGACCGTGAAGTTGTGATTATTAACACATGAATACAACGTGTGGTTGTGATTATGTGCATGTGAATACACCGTGGGGTTGTAATTATTAGCACGTGAATACGTCATGCGATTGATATTTATGGCATTTGAGTTGTTCATGCAGTATGTGGATTAGGATCCATCCCCCTAGACTCACCCCCTCATGTTTCTCTGTTGATGGTGTACACGCGATATGAGGAAAACTAGCCAATGTGTGTTTTGGTTATTTCACAGGGTGCGTTTTGGTTATTGCGTTACTTCTCTACTTGCAATTTTCCATCGATGTATACATGATTTTGCTACATCTCTTCTCTATTTGCTAGCTCTGGGGAGTATATATGCCTTTATACATATCTTCTCTTTATGCTATCTTACTTGATGAGATGAGAAACGGCACATATCTTCTCTATATGTGAATCCATGTGATTTGAATTGCTTAATCAAGTATATCTTCTCTATATGCAATTGATGAAGGATTATCTGGTATTTCACGCATATTTTCTCTATATGCTGGATTGTTAACTGAAATAGAGCATGTTACGTTGTCTTCATGTACCGAGGTAGTTTTTCTGTGATTAATGACTTGATAATATTATTGATGTGTACTTGTGAGATCTAAGAAGTGAACATGTTATTAGCGAGCATCATTGATAATTCTTGTCTCTATTACCTCGCCGAGGTTAGTTATGGTACTTGCTGAGTACATGGGGTTAGTTGTACTCATACTACACTTCTGCACCTTGTGTGCAGATTTTGGAGCTGAGATGATGTGGATGACGGGAGCTGACATTGAAGATGTACCTGCTTTTCGGATGTAGCTACCACTTATCGTTGTTATTTTTTGATTCGTACTCTGTTTATGCATATTCTAAACAGATGTTGTATTTATTTTCATACTAACTTTGTAAATCTAAACTTAGTGGCTAACTATTCTTGGAGTTATTGATGGAAATTCAATTCTTTCACTTATTGATTTCTTATTACTTTCATTAGAGTTGTGTTGAATATTGTTTGACTTGCCTAACGGGTTGGGTTAGGTGTCATCATGATTAGGTGGATTTTGGGACATGACAGTCAACCGCCACTTGTTCTATAGGCAACTTCATCTATTAGCAGGCTTTAGTACAGTTTTTATTTTGAGCTGTAACTCGAATTTTATTCTTAGATTTAGTAGCTCCATCGCTAGGTCTTTTCAGTGGGTTCATGGAATTTATTAAAATATATTTTTATGCTTCCGCATTGTATCTATATTAGTCAGATGAGCATTATTTCTCTGTTATCTTCTTTTATGTTTTTAGTATGTTTAGCTTAGAGGGTTTGCCTTATGGGTAGTGGCTCATTAGGCACCCTGACTTAGACTTATACCTGATATTTTTATAATGTGTATAAATTTCTCTAATAGTCTAATATGTTCTTCTTGTGTTTTGGAGTATAATAATGTATCATCTATATATACAATACAGTTTTCTAGTTGGTTAAAATAATTGTCCATAAAATGCTGATACCTACCTGGTGCATTCTTATATCCGAAGGGTAATACATTCCATTCATAGAATCCCTGTGGTACTGTGAAAGCTATTAGTTATTTAGATTCTTCTTCTAGTTTGAGGTGACAGAATCCTGATTTACAGTCAAATTTATTAAAGTAGTTGTAGCCTTGTAGTTGTCGTACTTTTAGTATTTTATTTGTATTGGGTAATTATATGTTTTAGTTTTTGCATTTAAGTTTCTATAGTCAATTACCATTATACTTTTCCCTCTTTTTTGTTCACTATGTTTATTAACTATAAAAGCTGGGCTAGTATGTTTACTATTACTTTCTTGTATATATCCGTTTTCTATTAATTCAGTAATATGCATTTTAAATTCATTTAAGTCGTCAAAATTATATTTTAAGGGTTTCTGGGTTATTATACTATTTTCATCTATAAGTTCTATTTTTATCTTAGTTTTGTGTTTCTCCCATCCTTGCAGGGGATTTTCATTATATAACTTTCTAACTTGTCTTCTATCATTTTTAGTTTATCGATTGAAAATATAATTATTTCTATTTTATGGTTATCTGGTCTCATATTTTCTAGTTTTTGGGTAATTTTTTCACTTCCTTTTATCCATAGTGTATGATTCCTTATTTTGTTATTTACTCGTTTTGCTCCTATCTTTTGTTTACATGGGGTAGTAAACCACCAGTGTGTTTTTGTTATTATGTGTGGGTATAGTTTATCTAAGAATGGCATTCCTAATAGTATGTTTTTATTCGTAAATTCATAACTATATATTTCTTCTATATGTAAGATTTTATCCCATATTTGAATTTTTATATTCTTAGCTTTATATTCTATCATACTTCCTTCATTATTAAATCCTGTAACTATGATAGGTGTTTTTAATTTTTCCCATTTACTATCTGGTAAACAGTTATGATTGCACATATTAGCTTCTGCTCCTGTGTCTATCATTGGTGTATAGTATCTAGTGTAATATCCTTCTACTATGATTTTTACCAATATATAGATTTTTGTCATTTATTTACATTATTGTATGCTTTATTATGACCTTCCTAGTTTCATAAGTTATTGTTAGTTGCTTATCTTCTAAGTTATATGGTTTGACATTGTCTAACCATTGCATTCCTAAAGTTAATTTTGTTTCTCCATTATATATTTTAAATTTTATTAGTATTGGTATTCCTCCTATAATTAATTCTTTATTTGTGTATTCGTCTGTATTTACTAGTGTTCTTGGTAATTCTGGACATAATTTTTCTTTTGTGATTATTTCTTCTTCTCGTACTAGTTCTTTCATGATATAATTTTCTTCCTGTCCTATATTGATTAATATGAGGTATTTTCTTTGATCCATTATTCATGTTATATAATACTGATGTGATTTTGTTTCTTCTATTATCATGTTCTGTGGGGTATTATACTCTAATCTCCTAGATGTACTTGTTCTAGATGATGATGATGGGGTTTCATAACTTAGTCTTTTAGATGTATTTATTCTATCTCTAACTATTTCTAAATCTTCTTCTATATCTATTTCTTTATAACTATAGTCGTTTTTATCTATAACAATAATTATTTGGTCAAAAGGGTTTTCTATTTTTATTTTATTTATTTTATTTTTAGCAGTTATTTTATGTTTAGTTGTTAAGATATATAGGTTTTTACATCGTGCTGTAAAGATTTTACTTCCTTGTGCTAGTTCTATCCTTGACATTTTCCAGTATAGTACTAGTGATTTGTCTATATTTCTATCTTCTATCGCTACTGAGTAGTTTGCACTGATGATGAACTTAAATTTTTGGTATATTAAATTTCCTCTTATTGCACTTATTATGCTTTTTTCTATAGGTTGTATAATCCTATCATCTGCTAGATATATTTCTATAGGTGTATCTATTCCTTCTCTAAAACATGCTTTGATTAATATTTCTGTTCCTCCTAGGTGTACATATTTAATTGGGTTTTTAGCTCTTATATCTTGGATTTCTTTGTTTATTACTTTTTTATTTATAATTGGTATTTTTGCTTTTCCTTTAGTATATTTACAATCTATTATATGTTCTCTTTGACTTATTATGTAATATTCTTCTGTTTTTCGTTTAAACCAACTTTTTATTATAGGTACATCTAGAATTTTATCTACTCTTAAGTCTAGTTCTTTACCTTTTATTTGTTCAAACATATTATTATCGAAGATTAGTTTTTGTTCAAAAGATTCTTCATCTTGGTGTTCTTTATGTTTAATTATTTGTATATCGCTTTCAGTTATACTCTATGTCTTCTTCTTCTACATCAGTTATTATTTCAGTTTCAGATAATTCGTATATACTATCTTCACTTTCTATTTCATAGTCTATATATTCTATTTGGGTATATTTTTCATTTTCTATTATAACTTCAGTTATTTGTTTTTTCTTCGGGTCTTTAGGTATTTTACATTCTCTAGCTAGATGTCCTAGTTTTCCACAATTATAACATTTATATTAAGATAAAGTTTTCTTTTGTTTATGTGGCCTTTTATGTTTATAATTTTTTATGTAATATATTTTTCTGGGTTTCTTATACTTATATTTTGTTCTATAAGGTGTTTTCTTATATTTCCGTATTTTCTTTTTATAGTATTTATCTGTACAACCAAAATTGAGGTGCTACTTTCGTTTTACAACATGCTAGATTTTTTATCAGTATTTTTTCCATTTTCATATTTTCTTTATGCTTTTTGCATAAATCTACAAACCATTTTTGTACAAATTTTATTCTAGCTCCTAGGGTATCTGCTAATCCTGCATCATTCCAATCTGTTATAATTTTTGAACTAAAGGGTTCTGGTAGTTTAGTATAATATAGTTTTCTTATATCTTTGCTTTCATCAACTGTATATGTTCCTTTGTAGTAATATTCTCTAAATGCACAAGTATATTCATCCAAATAACACATATTACAGATAGTTAATTTATTCATTAAATTTCTATACATCTTTTTGTCTTTCTGTTGTTCCTCTATTTCTGTTGGCATACTACTAAATTCATTCCTTATTCCTATTTCATATTTATGTAATATTTCTATAGGTGAAGTTATGGCTTCATTGGTTAATTTTTTGTTATTTCGTAATATATTTTTACTTTCATCTGTCATATTTTGCATCCATATTTTTACTGTTCCTAATAGGGTTCTTTCTATGTATTCTGGTGCATCAGTTATTGTTATTCTATTATCTATTAGCTGTTTTGCTATGTATCCGCTCCGAAGTTGGATTGTTTTATTTATATCTTCTACGCAGTCTAAGTATAAGAAATTATATTGTTCTGTTGTTTGTCTAGGTGTCCATTTTTTATGTAATCGTTTATCCCATAGAGTTTTATTTGTTTTATAATGTTCATAGTTATTATAAACAGTTTGTTTTCCTGATGTAGAGGGTTTAGTATCTATATCTCCCGTATTTATTTCTAATTCCATAATTTTCATAAGTTCTGTATATGTTTCACTAGTTTCTGAGTAATGATCTTCTATAGTAATATCTGGATCTACGTCGTTTATTTCTTCTATTCTTACTTCTTGATCTTCTAATTGTATTTGTGTTTTAAATTTTTCTATTTCTTCTGCTAATTTTCTTTCTTGTTCTTCTTCTTCTTTTCTTTTTGCTTTTTCTTTTAGTTTGTCCTCATATATTTGTTTTAACATTGCTAGTTCTTTCTCTAGTTCTATTATTCTGGTGTTTTTTACTTCTTCTATTTGTTGTATTTCTTTCTTCGTTTGTTGTCTAATTTTTTCAATTTCTTTTTCCTATCAATTTCTTCATTTTCTTTTGTTAGTCTTACCATAGCTGTTAAACTATCTTCTATCTTAGCTGATTCTTTTTCTGGCATTAAGTATAGTTGATCTCCTATTTTTTTATATCTGCGTCCTAAATTAGAGTGTATTATGTTTATTTCTACTCCTTCTCGACTCCTATATATATTTTCACTTACTGCATATTCTTCTTTATTCATTTTATAGGTTGTACTAATATTTATATTTTAAGAAAGTTACTGATTTTAAATAACATGAATTTAATAAATAGTTCGTTTTCTTTTAATAAATAGCTCTAATACCAATTTTGAGGGTGCGGAATTCATTTTATTTTAGGAAAAGCTTTTTCGTAATATTCTTCTTTTAGTGGTATTAATCTTCTTATTTCTTTTATGGTTTCATTAATAAATTCTAAATATTCTGTATCTTGTGTTCTAAGGTAGTCTGTTATATTGTTTGTAAGTAATTTTTCTAATAATTCTAGCTTTGTCGTAATTTCTAGCCAATATTCTAGATATTCGTAATTTATCATTAATCTGAATATATATCTAGGTCATATAAGTCTATGTTATCTGCTATATTGAATTCATACCATTGTTGATTTACTAATTGCATTATTTCAGTAAATTCTGTTATTTCTTATATAAGTAATAAATCAAATATGTTTCTTTTAATATCATTATTAAGTTTTCTAAGTAAATATAGTACCAGTATTTTATATTGTTGATTGTTATCTAACAAATAAGTATTTATCATGTTTATCATATTCTAAACAATTTTATTCCCTTTAATCTCTATGTATGTTATTCTAGTTTTATCATCTTATACTAAAGTTATAATGAACATCTCGTCTAGTCACTACCATATTTTTTCAGCTTCAATCATCTACCCTAGCAGCGCCTCAACACTGTGTACTCCCCTAAACACGGCTTCCTTGCCTTCTTCGGTTTCCACTATAGGATGGCATAGCCTGGGCTTGACTACTCTCAGCCTACTAACTCATATGGAAAACTTGCTAAAGATGTTCAGTAGAACAATACTATAACATGATTAAACTAGTATAACATTTAAGAGATTATCAGGAATATAGAAGTTTAGCTATTCATAATGATAAATGGACATACCTCTGTAATTAGATTGTTTGGTGAAGTATTTGAAGTGGTTTTTGATAAATGCTCCATGTATGAACAAGTAGGTTTATTTCTGAATATATGTTTACAAAAGGAGAGTTTGAAGGTGTGTGTTTTCGGTG
>MCJB01050213.1:0-25176 GCA_002018475.1 Nicotiana obtusifolia
TTTTAATACTCTATTTTAAATACTACTCAACATATACCATATCCATATATATTTCTATATTTCTTTTTTAATAAATAGCTCTGATACCAATGTGGGGGTGCGGAATTCAATATAAAGTAGTATTTATTAAAAAAAAAATAGAAATATATCTGGGTATGGTATATGTTGAGTAGTATTTAATATAAAGTATTAAAAATGAAAAAACACCCTTCATTTAGATCACTTAGTTTCCATAATAATCATAGATGGGATCTTTTAAAATAGAAAAGAAAAATAATAAAATGCATTACTTTGACAGAAAGAAATTATTCATTAAGCGAAAAATATAGAAAAGATTCTATTAAACAGTTTAATGAACATAAAAGTAATTTCAACCGTTATCTAAACATAAATAGAAAGAAAATATTAACAGATATACTTGTCAATTCTGAGATAAATATAAAATGAATAAGGAAGAATATGAAGTAAGTGAGAATACATATAGAAGCCAAGAAGGAGTAGAAATAATTATAATACACTCTAATTTAGGAAGAAGATATAAGAAAATAGGAGAACAATTATACTTAATGCCAGAAAAAGAATCAGCTAAGATAGAAGATAGTTTAACAGCTATGGTAAGATTAGCAAAAGAAAATGAGGAAATTGATAGAAATAAAGAAATTGAAAAAATTAGGCAACAAACGAAAAAAGAAATACAAAAAATAGAAGAAGTAAAAAATACCAGAATAATAGAGTTAGAAAAAGAACTAGCAATGTTAAAACAAATATATGAAGACAAGTTAAAAGAAAAAGAAAAAAGAAAAGAAGAAGAACAAGAAAGAAAATTAGCAGAAGAAATAGAAAAATTTAAAACACAAATACAATTAGAGGACCAAGAAGTAAAAATAGAAGAAGTAAACGACGTAGATTCAGATATTACTATAGAAGATCACTATTCAGAAAATAGCGAAACATATACAGAACTTATGAAAAATATGGAATTAGAAATAAATATGGGAGATATAGAAGATAAACCTTCTACATCAGGAACATTAGAAAAACAAACATATTATTATCAAAAATTATTTTTTGTTCATATGATTCCTCATCTTGATATTCCTTTTGTTTTATTATTTGTATATCACTTTCAGTCATATTCTATATCTTCTTCATCTATATCAGTTGTAGTTTCAGTTTCGGATAATTCATATAACATATCTAAACTTGGAATTGAGGGTATTTATCCCTGAAAACTATTATATTTGAGGTGTGCCGGGGGTGACGCACGTGCTAGATGACGGGCGTGTGTGCGTGCACCAGAGTATTCATGATCTAGGTAGTTCTTATGCTATTATATGCCTTGTTTTACTATCATACTTCTTTGATATCATGATTTCTCCACTTTTATGACTACGTGACTTATCATTTGTATTAGAAATCATGTCTAGGCTATCTGCTTGAGATACGATAGGGCTATTTCTGCCATGTTGAGCTTTGCCATAGCCGTAGTCATACTGTTCTCTCATGATAGTTATATCCGCATGCTATATCTCTGTTTCCATGATTTTTTTTTGATATGTTGTCTCACATGTTATTGGTGTCCTTGTACGTGATACGAGTTTGAGCTGAATTTGTGGCACTTTGTGATATTTCGTGTTGTGTAATTGGATTATGTTCTGAGAGATGTTGGCATATAGAAACTTGAGCGGATTGATAACTGATGTGGGCCATAGAGTCGTGTTATGAGTGATAATTTGGATCGGTTGCATGCCGAACAGGTTGTTATTGGATCGGATTGCACACTGCAATGGATTGTTATTTGGATCTTGTTGCATGCCGCAACGATTGTTATTTGGATGAGGTTGCACACCGCAACAGGCCATATTGGTTATTTATGAACGCTTGGGCCAGGATCCGCCCCTCCGGAGTCTGATACTACAGTGAGCGCAAGCCTAATGATATTTTTGTGCTTTGGTTAGGGGATTTGAGCTAGACACCCGTACAGTGCTAAGTGATTGTGTGTGTGATAGTGAGGGGCATTTGAGTCGGGCACCTTGAGTGTGCTGAGAGTGAGTGTACTTAAAGATTTCTGTGTGATATTATTGACTTGACATGTATATTTGACACGTGGGCATAGGGATGTATTTCCTCATGCTAGATGGCAACATGGAGTTATTGACTTGACAGTTATACTGGACATGTAGGCACATAGATGTATTTTCTCATGTTAAGGGGTAAATCAAAGTGTTAGTTGTTGTTGAAAATTTGTTAAAATCACAGTTCTCTGATAAACTAATATTTCAGTGATTTCGGTGTGAGATTTGGGCTTTAACTATTATACTTGAAAGGCATGTTGAATATCTCGTATTTGTGAATGAGCTGATCATGATATATTCTGAGTTATTGGCATTATCATATCTCATGTTGTTATTGATTATTGATGTTGGGCATTGACCATCTTCCGAACCTTTCAAACTGAGGTTATGTTTGTTACTTATTGAGTACATGGGGTCGGTTGTACTCATACTACACTTCTGCACCTTGCATGCAGATCTTGGAGCTGATGTTGCTGTGAATGATGGAAGCTGACATTAAAGATGTATCTGCTTTTCGAATATAGCTACCACTTGTCCTTGGTAGCTTTTAGAAACTGTATTATGTTTTTTTTATATTCCAGACAAATGTTGTAATTAATTTCATACCAGCTTTACAAATCTATGTCTTAGAGGCTCATGACTTGTACTACCAATCATTGGGATTTTATTTAGAAGTTCAGTTATTTTACTTATTGGCTCCTATTATTCTCATTTGAGTTATGTTGACTGTTATTTGGTTTACCTAGCGGATTGGTTTAGGTGCCATCACGATTAGATGGATTTTGAATCGTGACAGTATCGCGTAATTTTCCCTATATTTATATCGATCAAAACGAGCTCATGGGTCTGAGGACTAGGGATGAAAAATAGGCCGGTCAGGTCGAATATGGGCGGGTAAAAAAAGGGTAATGCAAAAACAAATAAATTATTCTATCCGTCCCATATTGAACCAAACTTGAGGAACCCCCAATTAGAGTCTTTCCAAATGTAAAAGTGAAACCATTGGTTATCCATTTTTCAAGTGAATAATATGGATCTTATCCATATTTGACCTATTTTTAAGAAGTTCATTTTTCAACCTATTTTGTGGTGAAAAATATGAATGTGTTATTGTTTTTCTATCCATTTTGCCGCCACTCGTGAGGACTAAATATGTTGTTTGGTTGGATAAAGGGCAACCTTTTCCCTTCCATTCTTACCAAGTGGTATGTTTATAACAGTTATGCCTTTAACTTGTAAGGAATGAATAAATTCTACTCCAACCGTTACGGAGTAATTAAACTATTTTTCTTTTATCATATATATATATATATATATATTTTTTTTTTTTTTAACATATTTTCAGAATTTGTAAACTTGAAATCTTTTGATCTCAATATTTCAATCGGATTAGTTAGAAATGAAAAGGTTTACATTTGCTCTATGTTATATTATTCAAACAAAATCCCTACCTTTATCTAAAGGTCCAAAAATATCCCTCTCCACTAATGGCCATTTGACGTAGAAAAAAGTTTTTTTCTTACATGTGTAGACACGTGAATTTTATTGAATTTATTTCGTACAAATATTGGACTTAATTCTTACATCCATGAAATATTAGCATGAGCGCATATAAATTATTTAAGTCTAAGAGATAGATTTAATTAAAAGTCCAACTTTTTTTATTGGGCTAGTCCATTGAGTTGATCTTCAAATGATGAGCCTGTTTCATTAGCTCAAGGTCCATGCCATGTGCCAAATGACATGGCACACCAAGTTAAATCAAAATCAATAAAATCATGTCACGTGCGTAAAGTGATGTAGCGCTCCAAGTCAATATGAGAAATTAATCAAATGTCGCCAAGTGTTCAAGTGACATTGTTCAACCAGTCACATGCAATCCTATCACATAGCTTTGATGATAGCTTTGGTAACTCATGTGAACCAATTAAATGGAAGGAGAAAGAGTATGTATTCATCACAAGCTCCCTTCACCTACATTTATAAATAGGGGCCTCCATAAAACAAAAAAGGAGAGTAGAAGAGGAGAAATACATACACCAAGAATTATTCCTCTACGGAGGTGATCCATAAGTCTTTCACAAATCAAGAAGCCTTACTCTACGGTGGTGATCCATAAGTCTTCCGCATACCAAGAAGTCTTTGTCTAGAGTGGTGAACTACAAGCTTTCATACCACCATGCTTGTAATCTAAGCGTGGCTCCACATTCATGGTGAAATTTATAACAAGTGGTCCATTAATTTAGGAACAAGTGAAGCCCTTGAATTCATGGTCGTGAGGAGAAGAATCAGAGGATTTCATCTTTTACCTTAAGATTATTCAAAGAATGTAACCCACGAAAATCATTGAAATACAAATACTTTTATTTGTCTTAATATTTTTCTTGTCTTGATTATTATTTTCAGAAACGGAATTTAGTTATTTACAAAATTTGGCATGCCCGAAGAGATCTCTTTACCTCTCATTCTTCTCTTCAAAAATTCAAGAATACTAAGATGGTCGCAGTAAAGAACTACTCCAGATCCGATACTATCGAGGAGGCTCAGTCCAAAACTGGATTGGAAGTTTCTTTGGAGATTGTTTGCCAAATCAAAAGGAACGAAACCAAATTGCTGGAACAACCAATGTCTCAAATAAAATTCGAGTCTACTGTTGGCTTCGGTTCATCATCTTCCAAAGGCGCGAGATTCTATTCAAGCAAAACTGAAAAAGGGAACAATATCATTGAAATAATCAAGAAGGTTCTTACCCAACTTACTTTATCTAAGTCCAAGAAACCCTTCATGCAAGCCGATAATGATGACTTGAGTGATGGTTCAACTCTAGTCTCTATTAATGCAACCTCTAAATCCAAGATCCATCTCAGTAATGATCCATATCATTCTTCATCCTTTACGACGATCATACAAGCAATTGGTTATTTAAGCTTCTGCGTAGAAGAACAACTTGCAAATTTGACGAAAGTAGTTGAAGGCTTGTCAAAACGTATGCAAGATCAAGATGCTAAACTTTCCAAGTTGACAAATAAATTATATAGAATAGAAGAAGGAGAATCTACACAAATACCTTTAAATCTTCAAAGGTCACAAGAGAAAGGAGACTCCTGCGCAAAACAAGCAACGACAACCAAGGATATCCAAGTCTCTCTGATTCCCATTGAGTAATTGCAGGACAAGGCTATCAAAGATAAATCTGAGTCGTCGTCTAGATTATCTTTTACAAATGCAAAGCCGTATATGCAAAGAATTGATTACTTGAAGATGTGTTGGTTATCAACCTCTTAAGTTGCAACAATTTAACGGCAGAGGCAATATGAAATAATATGTGGTGAACTTTGTTGAAACATATAACAATGCTGGAAAGTACGATTACCTTGTCAATAGTTTGTTCGATCTCTCAAAGGTAATGCTTTTGATGGGTACACAGATCTTGGATCTGGTTGTATCGATAGTTAGGAGCAGTTGGATTAAAAATTTCTCAATATTTTCAATAGCACAAGGTGCATCGTAAGCATGATCGAACTTACAACTCATCAATGAAAGGACGAGCCAGTTTATTGAGTTCATCAAACGTTGGAGGAACTTGAGCCTCTACTGCAAAGATCGCCTTAGCGAAACTTCTGGCATTAAAATGTTCATTTAAGGCACGTATTAAGGTCTTTGCTACATCTTACAAGGCATAAAGCCTTAAAAATTTGAAGAACTAGCAATTCATGCTCATGTTATAGAACTAAGTATGGCCACAAGTATAGACCAAGGGCTATCTGTCTTTGAGCCTTACGACGAAGAAGAAGAAAAAGAAAAAGAAGGCGAGAACGGGGGCAAGTTTTCATCCGAAAATAAATCTAAAGGGTCTATGCATGTCACTATGATCTTCAATGCATGAACCTAATCCGCAAGTTACGATGCTCCTCAACGCACAAGCCTAAACTGCAACTTATAATGTTCCTCAATGCACGAGCCTAAACTACATGTTATGATGCTCCTCAATGCACGGGCTTAAACTGTAATTTATGATGCTCCACTTTAACTACAAGTCATAAAGTATTGATACTCAATTTTTTTCTCCTAATATCCTATTCAGCTTCTTCGGGCTATTTATATTTTTCAATAATAGATTTATATTATATTTTTGTGTTATTATTCCATGTCACATGTTTATATTAGTAATCTACCATTTATTACTATCTCATAGCATTTTTTTAAAAAGCATAGTAGATTAATATATAAATAATTTTTTTTATATATTTTATAAATATTTTTGGTAAATAATTGATTACTTCAATATTTTTGTAATTTTTGAATAATTTATTTATTATTTTTTAAAATTATTTATGATTAGCCAATTAATCAAAATGGCTCTTTTATGTTTTGAGTATTTCATATATATGTTATAGTATTTTAAATAGTACTGTTATCATAATTTATACTAGAATTTTATATTACTTACAATAAGATCCTATCCATATTATAATTAATTATTATTTTCATATTTTTCTATCTCAAATAATATTCCTATTTTTCGTTTATTCTATGTGCATTACTTAATTCCAAAAATAGAAATTTTATGATTTTATTATGTTATTTTTGTAGTATTTACAATAATAGCCTATGTATTTATAATTAATTGCATATTTTTATAGTTTTCTGTTTGAATAATATTTCTATTTTTATGTCTTAGGTCGTTATATTTACATTATTTAATTTCATAAAATATCTTTTACATATTTATTTGATATTTTATAACTTATATTGTATATTTTACTTATATATTTCTTAAAATATTAGCCAAAAAGGCCAATTTTCGGACCTAATAGTCAAATAGCTTAGCACAAACCTCCTAGGCCCATTCCAGACGACCCGTTCAAAGACCCACCAAACCAACCCATCGACCCCTATTAATCTCGTTGGTTCATCCCTCAAATCTAACAATCCTTATCCTTCGGCCCTGTTCATATATAATCCTAATCTAATCCTAGACCCCCTTTTTTCTGAGACAACCACCTCCATCTCCCCCCCTCCCCCTCCCCCTCCCTCTCTCTTCGGAACCTTAGCCGCCCACTCGAATCTCAGTTTTTCCCTCCTAAATCCGACTAATTAGCCGATAAATCAGTGATCTACCTTCCTTATCAATACCACTCACTCAATTATGGTAACCATGGGTATTGTTCCGGCTATGGCAAGTTTGATTATGTAATGACCCGACAGGTCGTTCTGTGTATTTTAGACCCGTTCCTCTATTTGATGCTCCGCGTACGTGTATTTAGTGCGATGCGACTTGCGAAAATGGTTGGCTTGGGTTCATGGAAGTTTTGGAGTGAATTGGAATAATTACTTGTATGGTTGGAGGCTTAAGTTGTAATAGTTGACCAAGGTCCGACTTTTGTGTAGACGACTTCGCAATAATATTTTGATGGTTCCAATAGGTTCGTGTGGTGATTTTGGACATATGCGTATGTTCGGATTTGGATTTGGAGGTTCCTGGGTTGATATGGTTTTATTTGGCGAAAGTTGACAACTTGAAGGTTTAGAAGGTTTATAGGTTTGACCGGGGTTGACTTTGATATTAGCAAATTCTGATTTTGGTTGAGAAGTTGAATATGTTATATTTTCATTTGGGACTTGTATAATTTTTGGGTTCGTTCCGGATTGTTAGTCTTGAATCGGGCGCTTGGTTCGAAGTTTAAATATTCTTGAACTTAAGAGAAGTTCTATTTGCATTTTGGCATTTGATTAATTGTTGCTGTGTACCGTATGTGTTTGAAGGCTTTGGTTAGGTCCGGATAGTGGTTATGGACTTGTTAATGTGATTGGACGAGGTCCTAAGGATCGGGTAAGTTTCAGATTACCTGACGCATTTTGGAAAGTACAGATTTTGCTGGTGTCTGGTTCTTTCATCGCGTTTGCGACAAGGCAGTCGCATTCGCGGAGGGTATGTGTGAGCTGGGTAGTCTCCCTTCATCGCATTTGCAGTTGGGTTTCGTGTTCCTGAAGAAGCTGGGATCTGGGGAAGGTTGGCCTATGCATTCGCGAGGACCTAGTCGCGTTCACGTAGGGTTCGGTGTGCTCTTCACCGCGTTCCCGGGGTGGTGTCCATGAATGCGAAGGTATTTCTGGAGGCTGTCATTTTTTGTCCTTCGCAAATGCAAGGCACGTTCCACATTGGCAGACCTTTTAAGAGATGATTTTCGGGAGTTTTACTTATTTTATCATATTTTGAGATTGAAAGACCCGTTGGGCGATTTTAGAGGTGATTTTCATGACTTGGATTGAGGTAAGTATTTTAACTCGGATTTGATTATTACTCATGATTCCATCCTTGATTTTAGTGTCTGATTGGTGAATCTAAGTGGGAAAAATTAGGGATTTTGGCAGAACTTTTCTAAAATGAAAAATGAGGATTTGAACCCCGATTCTGAGTTGGAATTGGATGAAATTTGTATGGTTGGACTCGTATTCAAATGGGTATTCAGGAATTTTGACTTTTGTCTGGTCCCGTGGTACAATATCGGGTTGAATATTTAGTTGACTTTATGTATTTTTATAAAGATCAAAGTGTTATTGTTTGGGGTGTTTCCTATGGCCTTTCTGATGTTATTAAGTTATTTTTGGCTAGATTCGAGCCATTCGGAAGTCGATTCTTGTGGGAAGGAATTTCTAGAGTACTGATTTAGCTTGATTGAGGTAAGTGTCTTATCTAAACTTGGTTGAGGAACTAGTTGTCTGAGTTATTAGTGTTGGCTATGTGCTATGAGTGGAGCACATGCAAGGGTTAAGCCCATGCGCGTGCACCAGAGTTTTATCCATGCTTGGGGTAGTGCTTATGCTATGTTATGACTTGACTTGATTGCTAAGTTTCATGATATCATGCTTCTTATGTTTGCACCTCTTTTGTGAGCTAATTGAATAATGTTAGAGGTTATTCGTTGGTTAATCCCTTGTTCAAACATGTTAATTACTACTTTTATGGCGAAATCACCTAATTTGAACTATGGTAGTACATTTTGCACATGGCTACACCTTAGCATGTCACTTGTATTAGTCCATGAGTAAATAATTTAATATTCATTATTCTTGTAAATGTATTCTTGTATATGCTTTTTGTGTGATATGGACTGGGTTGATAGCACGTGAGTGGTTCGTGGGGATCTGAGTTATGATAGTATGTGAGTGGTCCGTGAGCTTGTTATAATCGGCATGTGAGTTGTTCGTGCAGCGTGTGGATAAGGTTCCATACCCTTAGGGTCACCCTCTCATGTTTCTCTCTTGATGGTGTACACGCGGTATGAGAAAAACTGATCAGTGTTTGGTTATTGCATTTCTTGTCCACTTGCAATTTCCTTAGATGTCTACATGTTTTATTCGCACATCTTCTCTATATGTTGTTTGGTTTGATTTGTTAGAGCATGGTACATATCTTCTCTATATGTCTACCTGTGGACCGAGACTTGATAGTAGATGCATATCTTCTCTATATGCTAGGTTGTTAGTTGATACAGGGCTTGGCATATTATCTCTTGTGCACCGAGGTGACTTTATCTATGTTTTGTGATTGGATGGTACCATTGCTGTGTACTTGTGAAATTTATGAACTAATCAGGTTATTCGTGAGTTTCATTGAGAATTCTTACTGCTATTATCTCGCCGAGGTTATTATGATACTTGCTGAATACATGGGGTCGGTTGTACTCATACTACACTAGCACTTAATTGTACATATCCAGGTGTTGGACCCAGTTGAAAGCTATTTGTATTTGCTGTGTGCTGTTGAGAGACTAGTTGGATCTGTATTTCAACTGCAGTCCTTGACACCTCTTTCCATTTCAACTGCTGTTATTATTATTCAGACAATATTTGTATTTCGTATATTCAAACTTGTACTTCTATTATAGAGCCCATGATTCTGTATTACCAGTTCTAAGGATTTTATGTATTGGCGTAGCTTATTTATGACATTTGTCTTTAGATTGTACTATTTCCGTTAATTTTGTTATCTTGATCCGCTTTGTTATGCTTGGGTTTTCTAGTGAGTTAGGAGCCACCACGATCGGATGGTGGTTTTTGGGTCATGAGAAGTTGGTATCAGAGGCCCAGGTTCGTAGGTTCTATGCGTCATAAGAAAGTTTGGTAGTGTCTAGCGAATCAATATAGAGACGCATGTACTTATCTTTGAGAGGCTACATAACTGTTAGGAAAATTTTTCTTTCTTTCACTCTTGTTGTGAATATTTGTTATTTCTGAAGTTTGAACCTTTGCTCTTCTATTCTCTCACAAATAGTGAGGACACGTTTAGCCAGATCAACCGAGCAGGCACCACTGCTTTCAATCAGGGTCGCAAGAGGTTAGGGCCGAGGTAGAGGCCAAGGTGGGGCTCGTGCTACTGCTAGAGCAGCATGTGTGGAGCCGCCAGTTGCTCTAGTAGAGGACCAGGTTCCAAATATTGTTGAGCCGGTGGGACCAGCTCAGACTCCCGTAGTACCTTTGCTATACTTGGTCTTCATGAGACTTTGGCCCAGATCTTGAGTGTGTATACAAGCTTGGTTCAGGCAGGTATGATAGCACTTGCACCAGATACCTCACAGGTCGGGGGAGCAGCCCAGACTCCTGTCGCTCGTACACTGAAGCAGCTAGCTCAGGGTTATCAAACACCAAGGTTTTGCCATTGTAGCTATTTATTGTGGCGCAGGCCGGGGTTGGGCCATCTTTGACTGATAAGGAGCAAAAGAGTTTAGAGTGATTTCAGAGACTTCGTCCTCCCCAAATCAGTGGAGGAGAGTCAGAGGATGCTCAGGGTTTTCTAGATCAATGTCATTGGATTCTTCGCACAACGGGTCTTGTGGACTCCAATGGAGTTGACTTTACTACTTTTTAGCTGATAGAGCTAGCCTAGAATTGTGAAAGATCTATGAGTCAAGCAGGTCAACAGGCGTAACACCACTTACATGGCATCAATTTTCAGTTATCTTCTTAGAGAAGTTTGTTCCATATACTCATAAAGAGGAGTTATGTCGGAAGTTTGAGCATATATGCTAGGAGGGCTTGACTGTGACCCAGTACGAGATGAGATTCACTTATTTGGCAGATCATGTAGTATTTTTGGTCCCTACTAACAGGGAAAGGATCAAGAGATTCATTCATGGCCTTAACTATGGTCTTCGGTATGGAATGGCCTGAGCGGCCGAGATGGATGCTAGGTTTGACCAAGTGATTAAGATTGCCATGCGCATGGAGCATGTTTGTAGGCTGAGCAAGAGAAGCGGGAGGCCAAGCGGCCCCGTGGTTTGGGTGGTTTTGGCTGTGTCTCATTTGGAGGCCAGTCACATCACAGTTGAGGCCGTCCTTATAGGCCCGCTCAAGCAGATCGTCAGATTCCTCATGGTTCGTCAGTTAGCCACATTTCATATAGTGCTTGCCTGATTCAACCATCATTCAGTGCGCTACCAGCACAGAGTTCTTAACGTGCTTTATCTTCTTAAGGTTCCACAGGCGGTTATCCAGGTTATTAGGGTCAGTCACAGAGTCAGCAGCCTCGTCAGAGGAGTGGTTGTTTCGAGTTTGGGGACTTGAGCCATCTCAAGAGGGATTTTCCCAAGCTTCCGAGTAATGCACCATAGCAGAGCACGTACCACTTGTGCAGCCAGCTAAGGGTGGGACTCAGTCAGTTCGAGGTCGCTCTAGAGGCGGGAGGTCAGTTAGGTTGTGGACATGCCCGTTGCTATGGTTTTCGAGCCATGCCAGAGGCAGTTGCTTCTGACGCTGTGATCACATGTATTGTTTCAGTATGCCACAAGGAGGCTTCAGTGTTATCTGATCCAGGTTCCACTTATTCTTATGTGTCATCATATTTTGCTCATTATTTGGATATGCCTCGTGATTCTCTTGATATTTTTGTTCATGTATCAACACAGGTAGTTGATTATATTATGGTGGATCGTATATACTGGTCTTGTGTGGTTACCATTGGGGGTTATGAGAATAGAGTTGATCTTTTATTGCTCAATATGTTTGATTTTGAGATGATTTTGGGTGTGTATTGGCTATCTCTGTACCATGATATTCCTTATTGTCACGGTAAGACCGTGACATTGGCTATGCCGGGGTTGCCGAGGTTGGAGTGGAGAGATTTGCTTGGTCCCAGTCCCAGTAAAGTGATTTCATTTTTGAAGGATCAACAGATGGTTGAAAAAGGGTGTTTGGCATATTTGGCCTTCGTGAGGGGTGTTAGTGCCGATACTCATACTATTGAGTTAGTTCCGATAGTGAGGGAGTTCTCAGATGTGTTTCCTGCAGACTTGCCAGGCAATTGAACAAGGTTACCATCAAGAACAAGTATCCACTTCCACGTATTAATGATTTATTTGATCAGCTTCAGGGTGCTAGGTTATTCTTGAAGATTGACTTGAGACTGAGGTACCATCATTTGAAGATTAGGGCTTCAAATATTCTTAAGATGGCTTTCAGGAGCCGTTATGGCCATTATGAGTTCTTGGTGATGTCTTTTGGGCTGACCAATGCCTCAACAACTTTCATGCACTTGATGAATAGTATGTTTCAGCCTTATCTGGATTCCTTCCTCATTATGCTCATTAATGATATATTGTTGTATTATCGTAGCCGGGAGGAGCATGAGCAGCATTTGAGGATCGTGCTCTAGACTTTGAAGGAGAAGAAACTATATGTTAAATTCTCCGAGTGTGAGTTTTAGTTAGACTCGATGGAATTCTTGGGTCATGTGGTGTCCAGTGAGGGGATGAAGGTGGATTGAAAGAAGATCGAGGAATCTTAGAGTTGGTCCAGACTTTCTACTGCTACAGAGATCCGGTGTTTTATAGGGTTGGCTGGGTATTATTGCTATTTTTTGGAGAGGTTTTCATCTATCACAACCCCATTGACTAAATTGACGCAGAAGGGTGCCCCATTCAGATGGTCTGCTGAGTGTGAGGAGAGCTTTCAGAAGCTCAAGACTGCCTTGATTAAACTCTAATTCTGGTTTTGCCTTCGAGATTGGGTTCATATACATCTATTGTGATGCTTCATGGGTTGGCATTGGGTGTGTGTTGATTCAAGATGATAGAGTGATTGCCTATGCTTCGATCAGTTGAAGCCCCATAAGAAGAACTACCCAATGCACAATTTGGAGTTAGTAGCTATTGTTCACGCGCTCTAGATTTGGAGGTACTATCTTTATGGCGTGTCTTACGAGGTATTCACAAATCAGTGGAGTCTACAACATCTATTCAAGCAAAAATATTTGAAACCTGAGGCAACGTAGATGGTTGGAGCTATTGAAAGACTATGATATCACCATTGTTTATCATTCGAGGAAGGCCAATGTGGTGGCTGACACCTTGAGTAGGAAAGCGAAGAGCATGAGGAGTCTTGCTTTTATCCCATTTTGGGAGAGGCCGATAGCTATGGATGTTCAGGATTTGGCCAACAAGTTCGTGAGATTGGATATTTTAGAGCCTAGTGGAGTCCTTACCTGTGTTGTATCACAACCGTCCTTGTTTGAGCGCATCAAGGCACGTCAGTATGATGATCCCCACTTGTTGGTCCTAAGGGACACGGTGGTGCACGATGATGGCAAGGAGGTGACTATTGGTGATGATGGTGTGTTATGGCTTCAGGGATGGATTTGTGTGCCTAATGTGGATGGGTTGTGGGAGCTGATTCTTGAGAAGGCCCATTGTTCGCAGTATTTCATTCATTCGGGTGCCGCAAAGATGTACCGTGATTTGAGGCAGCATTATTGGTGGCAGAGGATAAAGAAGGATATTGTTGAGTATGTTGCATGGTGTTTGAACTGTTAACATGTTAAGTATGAGCATTAGAGACCTGGCAGTTTGCTTCAAAGGTTAGATATACCAGAGTCGAGGTGGGAGCGTATCACTATGGATTTTGTAGTTGGGTTGCCGCAGATCTTGAGGAGATTTGATGTTGTATGGGTCATTGTGGCAGACTGACCAAGTCTGCACAATTCGTTCCAATCACGACTTCCTAGACTTCAGAGCAGCTGGCTCGGATTTATCTTAGAGAGATTATTCGCCTACATGATGTGCCCATGTCTATTATCTCGGTCAGGGCACTCAGTTTACATCGTATTTTGGAGGTCCGTGTTGCGTGAGTTGGGCACAGGGGTTGAGCTAAATACGACATTTCTTGCCCAGATAGATGAGCAGTCTGAGCGTACTATTTAGATTTTGGAGGACATGTTGCCAGCCTGTGTCATTGATTTTAGTGGTCAGTGGGATCAGTTTCTACTGTTAGCAGAGTTTGCCTACAACAATAGCTACCGGTCGAGTATCTAAATGGCTTCTTATGAGGCCTTATATAGGAGGCGATATCATTCTACGGTTGGTTGGTTTGATCTTGGGCAGGTTAGGTTGTTGGGCACTAATTTAGTTCATGATGCATTGGAGAAGGTGAAATTGATTCAGGAGCATCTTCGTACAGCTCGGTCCAGGCAAAAGAGTTATGCTGATAGGAAGGCTAGTGATGTGTCATTCAAGGTGGGTAAGAGGTTTCTACTCAGAGTTTTGCCCATGAAGGTTGTAAAGAGGTTCGAGAAGAAGGGCAAGTTGCGCCCTCTGTATATTGGTCCATTTGAGGTTTTGGAGAGGGTTGGTGAGGTGACTTACAGACTTCCCTTGCCACCCAACTTTTCAGGAGTTCATCTAGTGTTCCATGTCTCCATGCTTCAGAACGACTATAAGGATCCGTCACTTGTGTTGGATTTTAGTTAGGTGCAATTGCAATGCTGAAGGTTCAGTGGAGAGGTTAACCGGTTGAGGAGGCGAATTGGGAGACCGATCATGATATACAGAGCAGATATCCTCACCTTTTTAGCATTTCAGGTATGACTCTAAGCTCGTCCAATGACAAACATTTATTTACGAGGGGGAGAATGTAATGACCCTGCCGGTTGTTCTGTGTAGTTTAGCCTCATTCTCCTATTTGATGCTCCTTGTATGTGTATTTAGTGATATGTGACTTGCGGGGATGGTTGGTTTAGGTTTGGGGAGGTTTTGGAGAAATTAGAACACTTAATCCAAGGATGGAGAGTTAAGTTGTAAGAGTTGACCAAGGTTTGACTTTTGTGTAGACGACTTTAGAATGGTGTTTTAATGGTTCCAATAGGTTTCTATTGTGATTTTGGACTTAGGAGTATGTCGTATCTGGAGGTTCCTAGGTTGATTTGGTTCTATCTGGCAAAAGTTGGCAATTTGAAGGTTTGGAAGGTTCATAGGTTTGACCGAGGGTTGACTTTGAAGTTATCAAATTCATATTTTGGTTCTGAAAGTTGGAATAGGTTCATTTTATCATTTGGAACTTGTGTGAAAAATTTTAGTTTGTTCCGAATTGTTTAGGCTTGAAACGAACGCTTGGTTCGAAGTTTGAATGTTCTTGAACTTTAGAGAAGTTCTATTTGCGTTTTTGCATTTGATTCATTGTTGTGGTTTAATCGTATGTGTTTGAAGGCTTTGGTTAGATCCGGATAGTTGTTATGGACTTGTTGGTGTGATTGGATGGGGGCCCGATTGGGTTTCGGACCACCCAGAGTATTTTTGAAAGTGCAAATTTGCTGGTGTCTGGTTCCTTCATCGTGTTCGCACAAGGTAGTCGCGTTCGAGGGGTAAGTGTGAGCTGGGGTCACCCTTCATCACATTCGCGGTTGGGTTCTGCATTCACAAAGCAGCTAGGAGATGGGGGTGGTTGGAATACGTGTTCGTGAGGACCTGGTCACGTTCGCGTAGGTCTAGGTAGGTTCTTTATCGCGTTCGTGAGGTGGTGTTTGCGAACGCAAAGGTATTTCTGGAGGAAGTCATCTTTTGTGCTTTGCGAACGCGAGACACGTGGTATGCTCGTAAAGGGAACACATGGGGAGACCTTTTAAGAGATGAATTTTGGGACTTTTATCCATTTTATCATATTATGAGACTGGGAGCTTGGATTTGGGTGATTTTAGAGGCAATTTTTATGACTTGGATTAGGGTAAGTATTTTTTACTCGGTTTTGTATGATTCCATCAATGATTTTAGCATTTGGGTAATGACCTGAGCGGTCATTTTGTGATTTAGTGTGTCATTCGGTGGTCTGAGGTCTTGAGTAGCTTCGTATGATGTATCATGACTTGTGTGTATAGTTGGTATTGATGTTCGAGAGGTCCGAGATTTGATTTGGAAGAGAAATTTTATTATTTGGAAGTTTTATGTTGAAGAGTTGACCAAGGTATGACTTTTGTGTAAATGGTATCAGATTCATGTTTTAATGATTCCAATAGGTTTGTATAGTGATTTTTGACTTAGGCGTATGTCCAGATTTGGATTTGGAGGTTTCTAGGTTGATTTGGATCTTTTTGGCGAAAGCTGGCAATTTGAAGGTTTAGAAATTTCATAAGTTTGACCATGAGTTGACTTTGTGGCTATCGAGTTCGAATTGTTGTTTCGGGACTTGGAATAGGTATGCTTTGTCATTTGAAACTTGTGTGCAAAGTTTGATTTCATTCCGAGTTGATTTGGTAGGATTCTGACGCGTTCGACAAAGTTTTGAAGGTTTGAAAGTTAAGAGAATGATCTTGATCTTGGATTAATTGTTTTGATGTTATTTATGAAGTTTTGAGCTTTTGGATAAGTTCGGGTAGTGTATTTGGACTTTTTGGCATGTTGGGATGGGGTCGCGATGAGGTCTGGTGAGCTTCGGGAATGTTTCAAACCATTTCTAGGCCCTTTTCGGTTGCTGGTTTTTGGCTACAGGGTATGAATCGCAATCGCAGACCTCTGGGGCGCATTCGTGAAGAGTAAATTGTTGTTTGGGTCTTGTGAGTCGCGATTGCGGTGGTCTTGTTCGCTATCGCATTAGAAAATTCTTTTGCAATCACTGGGCTTATTTTCGGAGCTTATATCTTGCAATCCATAAGGAATTTGGAGATGATCTAAAAATAAAAGTTGTAGCCCTTTGTGTCTAGTTTTTAGTAAATTAAATCGTTTGGCATTGAAGTTTTTTAACAGAATGTTATGGCCATTATACTAGAGGCTATTTTGAAGAGTTGAGCAAGTTTATTCGAATTTGTTCATCGCAATTGCGGAGTTTCTTGGCCACAATCGCAAAGGGTAAAATCATGATGGGCATTTTGTGACTTGTGATGGTGAGATTGGTGACCGCGATTACAAAGAAGGAGCTCTGGCAGGGGTATTTAATGCCTAATTTCGAGATTTTGAGCTCATTTTCACAAATTTTGAGGCTTGGGGAGCGGACCAAGGCAATTTTGGAGATGGATTTCACCCAAATCATAAGGGTAAGTGTTCCTAACTTGATTTTTATTATATCATGAATCCTCATGATTTTCTACACCTAAATTATGGAATTTCAAACTGAAGTTTAGGGGTTTTGGCAAAACTTTTCTGAAGTGAAAAATTAAGATTTGAACATCGACGCGGAGTCGGATTTGGATGAAACTTGTATGGTTGGACTCATATTTAAATGTGTTGTCAGAATTTGTGAGTTTTGTTAGCTTTCAGGGTGTGGACCCGGGGCTGACGTTTTGGTGACTTTGAGTATTTGATTAAAGATTCGACCTATATCATTTAGGTTTGATTCCTATGGCATTATTTGATGTTATTGAGCTGATTTTTGCTAGATTCAAGCCATTAGAGGTCGATTCACGCGGGAAGGAATTTTTAGAGTAATGATTTGGCTTGTTTGAGGTAAGTGTCTTGCCTAACTTTGGTTGAGGGAATTTTTCCTACTACTTGATATTATTTGCTACATGTACGGGTGATGTATATATGAGGTGACACGTGTATATATATGTGCCATGGGTATTCATGCTCGGGGTAGATTCTTGCTTACTCTATGCTTTATTTGGTTGTGTGTTTTTCTTGATTCCATGTATTGTTAAATAAACGACTTCGTGAGTACTATAACTATGCTAGAGCAATGTTGAGGCTATTGGTACCTTATATTGAACATGGTGAGAAATCTTGATAGTTATGCTATATTTGACTTGAGGATAGGTACACGTAGGTTATGAACACATATCCGGACTTGTTGTTGTAGTTTGCCTAGATTGTAATGTGTACACTTTGTGAAATATATGTGACCCTTTGTATGACTACTTGAACTTGGTCATTATACTTGATTTAACCATAGTCATGCTTTATCCGCATTTTTTTATTATCATGTCCTTGTGCGCTTTATTGATGAGTTATGAGAATGTATTTCTTGATGATAAATTGTTACCTTGTATTGTTGTGATAATTGTGGCACATGTAGATATGTTGTGCGGATTGATTGTAGAAGCGCATGCGGAGACATAACGGAGGCATTTCATTTGTGATGCGCGTATGGCGAGATAAGGTGTCACGACCCAAATTGGAGGGCCATGACTGGCACCCGGGCCATGCCTGCCGAGCACCAACGTACATTTTATCTAATCTATACATGAGTCAACACCTGCCTATGAGCCTCTAAAGGAACATAAGTGCTGCAACATTGCTGGAACAGGGCCTCGACATACCCATAATGTCTATAACAGAAGTGCATACCAAGACCACGGCAAGTTCGGAGAAGGGATCTCGCCAATAACCGTTGAACTAGGCAGCCTACTGTGGTGGGGGAGCTGCGTCTACCTGTATATCACGACTTGTAGCACGACATGCAACGTCCACAAATAAAAGGGACGTCAGTACGAATAAAGTACCGAGCATGTAAGGCAGGAAAGCATAAATAAGAGTAGTAATGTAAGGTGGGATAGAGAATATACAACCAGTAACATCTGAGTGCCTCTGAGGGCGATTGACATGAAATGCATGATATATATATATATATATATATATATATATATATATACATACATATACATACATACATATACATATACTTTTAAAAACATACACCTCTGTGGGCATCATCATCATCATCATATCATACCCGGCCGTAATAGGCTCGGTAAAAACATACACGGCCCTCATAAGGCTCAGTAGAATCGTACCGGCCACGTGGAGCTCGGTAAAACCCAACTGATTAGTGCACAATAGGTGCCATACCCCGACGACTATAGCACAGCTCGATAGAGTAAAATAGATACATACATATATATATATATATATATATATATATATATATAATGCATGCTGGACTCATTGGAATCATATTCTGAACCTTTCGAAGTGAGGTAAGGTCGGTAACCTCCGTACACGTTATTAGGACTAAATCTTCGTCATTGATCTTTTAAGAATTAGGAAGTACGAACAACATTGATAACATAAGAATAAGAGAAGTAACATCAACATCAACCGTTCCATAAGAAGGGAAATAATATACGTACTGCTAGCTTCTAAGAGTGGAGTATCTATGAAAGCTCGTTCATTACATTATGTACAAATAGAGTCGTGCAAAAGAAGGAAAGGGATAGCCTCACATACATTTTATGTACTTACCAACCTCAAGCTATGCAAATGTCACGACTTCTTAGTCTACAATAAGAGAAATGTTACTATTGTTATCGTTTAAGCATCGTAACTATTATATATCGACTGCAACCTATTTTATGATGAAACGAACATCACCTCCCCTATTTATATGACTTTTCACAAGTTAAAAAAATCACCAGATAGCTCAAACAACATCAATAATAATCATATTAAGCCTCTCAAAACAGTCCACCAACCAACAACATTACTAACAAGCCTTTCAATAGATATCTCATAAATTCTAGCTTCAACGACTTAGCCGCAACTTGGATAATCTTAAATACATGTATAGTAATAGGTTTCTTACCTTTAAACAGGTATAAAAACTCCAATTTGACCTTATGTCACCACGGAATATCCTTCCAATGTTGCCACAAGAACAAGGAAGCGAAACTAGCAATCAATTCGGGTTTTTCGGCACTAGAATCACTTTGGATGACTTGAAATTACCTAAGGTTGATATTAAAAACTTGAGATAGTATTTTAAAGAAATTAAACCACTTAAAATAGCCTCCCACACGAGCTGGAACCACACAAAAATTAGCAACAACAAGAAGAACAAGAAACTTAGTAGCGCCATGGGATTTTCTACATTTGATTTGTGTTGTTTGCCCTTTGTTTGGGTCTTAGATCATGAGATAACCTTGAGAGAGTTTTAGGTGTCTATGGTCTGACAAGAGTTAAATATAATGAGTTTAAACAAGCTTAAGGCGTCTCATATATATCAATGTATCTCAACCGCCTATGTGGGTCCCATAGAGAGCTTCTTGTGCAGTCTCGCGAAAATACAAGTATCTCTCTACTCCAAAATCATATCGACAAAAAGTTTAATGCATTGGAAACTAGACTCATATATATTTAATTTGGTGGGTAGATCGCCCTGTAATTCCAAGTATATTAGGAGAAAAACTTAGTAACATTTGACCTAAAGTTTAAGTAAAATTATGAACGTAAGTTGCGACAACTTTTGTCGACTTTTGTTTCATAACTTGATTTCAAGACTTATGATACAGATATTATATGATTAAAATACTTTAAAACACGTCCTCCTGATAATATTAAGCACCTCTAGTTTTACCCGAAAATACGGGTTACAACATCCTTGATTCGTTTAACTTCTAATACTTGTTAACCACTCTTATACACCCTTGTACCATTTAAGACCAATAGTATTAAATTTTTATCATCTCAAAGATAATCTCTTCTCGAATTTATGTTGACTAACTTACGGCATGATATAATGTACGCGAACATGGGTTGTAACACAAGGCTAGCTAGATGCACATGCGGCGATATAAGGGATGTGTTTATTGATGCGCCTATGGTGAGATAAGGGTGGCTTATGCACGTGTAGCAATATAAGAGGAATATTTTATTGTGACGCACACGTGGGGAAATAAGAATTGCATTGTAGGAGTGTTATACGATAGCTCGGGGGTGATTTTTATTGTATTGTGGGTGTGTGATGGTGAAAGAGGGGCATTCTTGTTGTGCTTGTGACTTCTTTTGTGTGTTATGCATTTTTTCACGAATTGTTGTTTCTAACATGCTAATCTATGATTTTGTTATCACTTGATGATTTGGTTGCCAAAATGGATTTACCTACATGGAGTTGTTATCTCACATTCTGTTGAGTTGTTGGTAGCGCAACGGGTTGAGGTAAAAAGAAAGTTGTTATGCATTATTATATTTGATTTTTTGAAAATTTCTCTTGAACATGTTATTTGGCAATTGATACAGATTGTGATTTTTAATGCGGTATGGGGTCTTTGCTGTGCAAGTATGATTTATATTGTGGCACGAGTTCTTTGCCGTGTGAGTGTGACTTATGTTGTGGAACGCAGTCTTTGCGTGCGAGGGTGGTTGACATTGTGGGCACGAGGTTCCATATGTGTGCGGTTCTATTTAGTGACTTGTTGTTGAAATTGAGCTTCTACTTGTATCGAATTATTGTCACTTTCTCTGATGAGATTTTAGTTATTGTTCTCCTACTATACATCTTGTTGCTAGTATTTGATATATTATACAGCTTATTTGACAAGTGAGCATACTTTGACTTAAAGAACTCGTCACTACTTCTCTAAGGTTGGTCAAGATACTTACTGAGTACATGAGATCTGCTGTACTCATACTACACTTTTGCACATTGCATGCAGAGTTTGGAGCTGAGTAGCTATGAAGACCTAGCCTTGCATTGGTGATGTACCAGCGCATCAGATTTATGCTCCTTTTTGTTCATGGTATCTTAGGATTTCACTTCTGTTTATGTAATTTTCAAACAGATGTTGTATTTATTCATTTCTCCAGCTTTGTAAATCTAAATCATAGTGACTCATGACTTGTACTACCAGTCATTGGGGGTAGTTGTATATCGAATTCTGTTACAGATATATTAATATATTGATAATTTCTCAATTTAGAAGTAACTTACACTATTTGGCTTACCTAGCAATCGGGTTTGGTGCCATCACAAAATTGGTAGAATTTTGGGTCGTGACAAGTTGGTTTCAGAGCTCTAGGTCCACAGGTTCTATGAGTCATGAGCAAGTGTCTAGTAGAGTCTTGCGGATCGGTATGATGACCTCCATTCCTATCTTCGAGAGGCTACGTGGCATCTAGGAAACTTCCCATATTTAACTCTTATCGTGCAGCCTTATTCAGCTTAAAGCACGTATCTTCGATTTTCTTGCATTCACTCGTATGTGATGTTACACACTCAGTATCTGCTATGTGACAACGATTTGTGATGCTGTAGATAGATTACGAAGGGCTATGGATGCTTGATTATCATCTCGATATGTTATCTCGACTGAGAATGCGAATGTGTTGGTAGATCTTTCAATTGTTCATGTGTGGGATGAAGCGAATTCTTGTATCTTGGTTGATGAGTACGGACTAGAGGGATTAATTGGTTGCCTAAATGTTGTGACCATGGTGGGGTCATGAGAAGATGTCGATTTGAGGTTAGCCACTGGGTATATCCTGCGAGAAGATTTGAGTTGTTTGTTTTGTATGAGGCTTCTATTCAGCAGAATTCATATACTATCATTTTGGAGCACTTGAGGAAGTTGGCTTGACTGTCACAAGGATGAATATGCACTTGGAAGAGTCTTTGGAGTGTTTCATGAGTTTATAAAGTGTCCAGCTGATTAACAGTGTGGATCGGGGCAGCTATGAAGGAAGGGTACTGTGGGTTATAGGTGATTTGTTCTGTGGCTTCGAGCCAAGTGGGGGAGTCTGCTATCGACGATCGGATTGCATAGTTATGCATTATATTAGTTCTTGGACTAGGATATGCTTGTGGATTGGCTATGATTTGAGAAGGATTTCATTGAGGATGATTTAGGGCAAGGTGAATGACTTCCGAAAAGGTTCCAATGGGCTTAGGACCCATATGTAGTATATAAAGATTTTCGGATTTTCTTATGGTTAGGACTTGGGGATTGCATTGGACGGTGCCGAGACTTGCGGTATTCTATGTCATTATTGATTCTACATTGCGGTATTAGAAAGGCGAAAGAAATAGCTTCAGATTCATTAAAGAGTTCTTCAGTACAGGCAGTTTCATGTTGAGGTACTCCTGCTCTTAGTAGTCTACGAGATTTGGTTGATTACGGGCAACTACTATGGTCAGAAGGTATTGCTATGGGTATATGAGCTTGTTGAGATTGATGTAATGTATGTACACGAGAATCAAGTCGTATCAGGAGTTTCGAATGTTGGAATTTGGTTCTAAGGTTGATGGATTAACGTTGAAGAAAGAATCTTTAGACGAGATTGTGCTAATGGGCTTTTGTGGATTGTAGTGACATGGGATCGCCCTTGGGTATGTGTATGGTGAGTTTATACAGTGATTGATGGCTTTGGAATGACTCTTGGCACGTTCGAGGATGAACGTATGTTTAAGTGGGGGAGAATGTAACGACTCGACATGTCATTTTTGAGCTTTAGTGTTCCGTTCGATGGTTTGAGGTCTTGCGTTGCTTCATATGATGTATCATGACTTGTGTGTATAGTTGGTTTCGATGTTTGAGAGGTTCGGGATTTGATTTGGAACAAAAATTTTCATATTTGAAAGCTTTAAGTTGAATAGTTGACCAAGATTTGAATTTTGTGTAAACGATCTCGGATTCGTATTTTAATGATTCCAATAGGTTCATATGGTGATTTTCAACTTAGGTGTATTTCTAGATATGGATTTGGAGGTTTCTAGGTTGATTTAGCTCTTTTCGGCGAAAGTTGGCAATTTAAAAGTTTAGAAATTTCATAAGTTTGAACATGAGTTGACTTTGTGACTATCGAGTTCGGATCATTGTTTTGGGATTTGGAATAGGTCCGTTTTGTCATTTGGAACATGTGTGCAAAGTTTGGTGTCAGTCCGAGTTGATTTGGTAAGATTACGCGTTCGACGAAGTTTGAAGGTTTGAAAGTTAGGAGAATGATCTTGATCTTTGATTCTTGGTTTTGATATTATTTATGATGTTTCGAGCTTTTGGATAGGTTTCGGTAATGTATTTAGGCTTGTTGGCATGTTTGGACGGGGTCCCGAGGGAGTCGGGTGAGTTTCGAGGTGGTTTTGGACTATTTCTAGGCCCTTTTTAGTTGCTGGTTTTGGCTACATGGGTATGAATCGCGATCGCGGACCTCTATGAATCGCGATCGCAAAGAGTAAATTGTTGGTTGGGTCTTGTGAATCACGATCGCAGTGGTCTTGTTCGTGATAGCATAGAAGAAATTTGTGCAGTCACCGAGCTGATTTTCAGAGCTTATATCTTGCAATCCATAAGGTATTTGGAGATGATCCAAAAATAAAAATTGTATCCCTTTGTGTCTAGTTTCAGAAAATCAAATCGTTTGCTCCTTGGAATTTTCAACAGAAAGTTATGGCTATTATACTAGGGGCTGTCTGGAAGAGTTGAGCAAGATTATTCGAATTTGTTCATCGCGATCGCGAAGGGTAAAATTATGCTGGGCATTTTTTGAACCGCGATCGCGAGGTTGGTGATTGTGATCCCGAAGAAGGAGCCTTGACAGGGGTATTTAATGCCTCATTACGAGATTTTGACCTCATTTTCACAAATTTTGAGGCTTGAGGAGCGGACCAAGGCAATATTTGAGATGGATTTCACCCAAATCATGAGGGTAAGTGTTCCTAACTTGATTTTGAGTATATATCACGAATCCCCATGGATTTTTACACCTAAATCATGGAATTTCGAAGTGAAATTTGGGATTTTTGGCAAAACTTGTTTAAAGTGAAAAATTAAGATTAGAACATCGATTCAGAGTCGAATTTGGATAAAATTTGTATGGTTGGACTCATATTCGAATGGGTTGTCGGAATTTGTGAGTTTTTTTAGGTTTTGGGGTGCGAGACCGAGGTTGACGTTTTGGTTGACTTTGAGTATTTGATTAAAGATTCGACCTTTACTATTTGGGTTTGATTCCTATGGCATTATTTGATGTTATTGAATTTTTTTTGCTAGATTCGAGCAATTCAGAGGTCAATTCATGCGGGAATGAGTTTTTAGAGTATTGACTTGACTTATTTGAGGAAAATGTCTTGCCTAGCTTTGGTTGAGGAAATTTTTCCTACTACTTGATATTGTTTGCTACATGGGGGGGGGGGG
>MCJB01050213.1:25196-35491 GCA_002018475.1 Nicotiana obtusifolia
GGGGGGGGGGGGGGTGATGTATATATGAGGTGACGAGCGTATATACATGTGCTCTGGGTATTCATGCTCGGGGTAGATTCTAGCTTACTCTATGCCTTATTTGGTTGTGTGTTTTACATATTTCATGTATTATTAAATTAATCGACTTCATGAGTACTATAAACTATGCTAGAGCAATGTTGAGGCTATTGGTACCTTATGTTGAACATGGTGAGCAATCTTGAGAGTTACGCTATATTTGCCTCGGGATAGATACATGTACATTATGATCACACATCCGATATTGTTGTTGTAGTGTGCCTAGATTGGAACATGTACACTCTATGAAATATATGTGATCTTTTGTATGACTACTTGAACTTGGTCTCTATACTTGATTTAACCATAGTCATGCTTTATTCGCTTTTTTTAAAATTATTATCATGTCCTTGTGCGCTTTATGGATGAGTTATGAGAATGCATCTCTTGATGATAAATTGTTATCTTGTGTTGTTGTGATAATTGTGGCACATGTGGACACGTTGTGCGGATTGATTGTAGATGCATATGCGGTGACATAAGGGAGGAATTTCATTTGTGATGCGTATGCGGCGAGATAAGGGTAGCTAGATGCTCATGTGGCAACATAAGGGAGGTGTTTATTGATGCGCATGAGGTGAGATAATGGTGGCTTATGCGCGTGTAGCAATATAAGGGAAATATTTCATTATGATGCACACGTGGCGAAATAAGGGTGGCATTGTAGGAATGTTATGTGATAGCCCGGTGGAAATTTTTATTGAATTTTTGTGTGTGTGGTCGTAAAAGAGGGGCATTCATTTTTCTTTTAATTATATAATAATATAAAATAAAAATAAATTCTGTATTATTATAAATAGGCCAGCTTGACACGCAACCCTTCCTCTTGATCTGAGGTGCAACGAGAAAGATTTATTTTTTATAACTTCCACTTATCGATCCCTTGTTGTGCTTGTGACTTCTTTTTGTGTGTTAGGCATTTTAACACGAATTGATGTGTTGTTTCTAACATGCTAATCTATGCCTCTGTTATCACTTGATGATTTAGTTACCAAGATGGATTTACCTACTTGGAGTTGTTATCTCATATTCTGTTGAGTTGTTGGTAGCATAACGAGTTGAGGTAAAAGGAAAGTTCTTATTATGCATTACTATATTTGAATTTTTTGAAAAGTTCTCTTGAACGTGTTATTTGGAAATTGATATAGATTGTGATTTTTAATGTGGCAAGAGGTCTTTGCCGTGCGGGTGTGACTTATATTGTGGCACGAGGTCTTTGCAGTGCGTGGGTGGTTGACATTGTGGGCACGAGGTGTCATATGTGTGCGGTTCTATTTGGTGACTTGTTATTGAAAGAGCTTTTACTTGTATCAAATTATTGTCACTTGCTCTGATGAGATTTTAGTTATTGTTCTCCTGCTATACATCTTGTTGCTAGTATTTGATATATTACACAGGTTATTTGACAAGTGAGTATCTTTTGACTTAAAAAACTCATCACTACTTCTCTGAGGTTGGTTAAGATACTTATTGAGTACATGTGGTCAGTTGTAATCATACTACACTTCTGCACCGTGAGAGCAAATTTTTGAGCTGAGTAGTTGGGAAGACGAAGCCATGCATTGGTGATGTACCAGCATATCGGGATTCATGTTACCCTTTTGTTCATGGTAGATTAGGATTTCACTTCTGTTTATGTAATTTTCAACAGAAGTTGTATTTATTCATTTTCCCAGCTTTGTAAATCTAAATCATAGTGGCTCATGACTTGTACTACCAGTTTTTGGGGTAGTTATATATCTAATTATGTTAGATTTATTAATATATTGATGATTTCTCAGTTTAGAAGTAACTTATACTGTTTGGTTTACCTAGCGAGCGGGTTAGGTGCCATCACGACTTTGGTGGGATTTTTGGTCGTGAGAATTTGATTGGTGAATTTAAGTGTGGAAAATTAGGGGCTTTTACAAAACTTTTCTAAGACGAAAAATGAGGGTATAGAGCTCGATTCGTAGTAGAAATTGGATAACACTTGTATGGTTGGACTCGTATTCGAATGGGTGATCGGGATTTGTGACCTTTGCCGGGTTTCAGGGTGCGGACTGGGTTGACTTTTTGGTTGACTTTGTCAATTTGTATCAAGATCAAAGCTTTATTTTTAGGGATTGTTTCCTATTGCCTTTATTGAAGTTATTAAGTTATTTTTGGCTAGCTTCAAGCCGTTCGGAGGTCGACTCCTGCAGGAAGGGATTTCTAGAGTTTGGCTTGCTTAATGTAAGTATCTTACCTTTACTTGGTTGAGGTACTAGCTGCCTGTGTTATTAGTTTTGGCTATGTGCTATTGGTGGCGTACATGCAAGTGGTTTAGATGTGAGTGCATTGGTGTTTTATCCATGCTTGGGGTAATGCTTAGGTTTTGTTATGCCTTGCATTGATTGCTAAGCTTCATGCTATCATGCTTCTTATGTTTGTGCCCTCTTTGTGAGCTAATTGAATCATGTTAGAGGTTATTCGTTGGTTAATCCCCTGTTCAAACATGTTAAATACTATTTTTGTGGCATAATGCCTACACCTTTGCATGTACATTACATGAATATATAATTTGATATCCATTATTCATGTACATATATTCTTGTATATGCTTTTTGTGTGATATGGACTGGGTTGATAGCACGTGAGTGGTCCATACGGATTTGAGTTACGATAACACGTGAGTGGTCCGTACGGTTATTATATATGGCACGTGAATTGTCTTTGCACCATGTGGATAACGACCCATCCCCTTAGGGTCACCCTCTTATGTTTCTCTCTTGATAGTGTAAACGCAGTAAGAGGAAAATTTATCAGTGTTTGGTTATAGCATTTCTTCCCCACTTGCAATTTCCTTAGATGTATACATGTTTTATTTGCATATATTCTCTATATGCTAGATCTGGAATGTATACATGCCTCGTTGTATGTATCTTTTCTATATGTTGTTTGGTTAGATTGGTGAGAGTAAGGTACATATCTTCTATACATGTCTACATGTGCACCAAGACTTGATAATAGATGAATATCTTCTCTATATGCTGGATTGCTAATGATATAGGGCTGGGTACATTATCTTTTGTGCACCTTGGTGACTTTATCTATGTTTTGTGATTAGATGGTACTATGTAGTGTACTTGTAAAATCTATGAACTGAGCAGGTTATTAGCGAGTTTCATTGATAATTTTTGTTGTTATTACCTACATGGGGTCGGTTGTACTCATACTACACTCTTCACTTAATTGTACAGATCCAGGTATTGGACCCAGTCGAGAGATATCTGTATTTTCTGTGATGCCGAGAGACGAGGTAGAGCTGCATTCCGACCGCAGTCCTTGACGTCTCTTTCCATTTCAGTTGTTGTTATTATTATTTAGACAGTATTTTCATTTCATATTTTCATACTTTTACTTCTATCATAAAGCTCATGACTCTATATTATTAGTTTTGGGGAATTTTATGTACTGACTCAACTTATTTATGAAAATTGGCTTTATATTTTAATATTTCCATTAATTTTGTTACCTTGATCCACTTTGTAATGCTTGTGGTGCCTAGAAAGTGAGTTAGGTGCCATCACGATTGGATAGTGGTTTTTGGGTCGTGACTGATTCTCCCAAATCAAGTCGTTACGACTTCAACTTTGAGGCTTTCTATGCAATTCGGGCTCTATACAACGAAGGAGAGTAGATCCCTCTTCGTACCATTCGCATTTTGCCACTTTTCTGTCGATTCTCTCGATTAGGGTTTGTACGATTTTGCCCTAATCTGATTCAAAATCGATATGCATGTGATTTTTTCCTTCTGTGTGGTTTACTCAATTCGTTTCCTTAGTTGCTCGCCTCATTTACATGCTATATAATCCCCTCCCCCTCTCCCTTTATGCTCAAACTTTAGTCACATCTCCGACTCTTAGTGATACTCGCTTGGCACTGTCTTCTCTATTGTTCTTGTGGTTGCTTTTGATTTATCATTATCATTTACCGGCTACAAGACAAGGCAAAATCAGTATCTCGCACTTTGTCCTCCCTAGTACAAGCATTGCTGGGAGTTCTTGAAACCCTCGTGAACTCTGAAGTACTAGGGCAAGAGGACTATGGAATTTGAAGGTCAGTTTTTGGTTCAAGGTTGATATCCAATCTGGTTTCTTATAATTTCTAACTTGGCTTTGAAATTAGTTAGTTCTTTCCCTCTTGCATTTTTTTTATCTATGAGTAACTTGTCTCATTATGCCTACTTTTTATGAATTAGCTAGTGATACTAGATTGTCTTTAAATACTTTGGGGAATCATGTGCTTTTTTCTTTGTTCCTCAATTTGATATGCTCATGCAATTGTTTAGCATGCCTGATGTTCATTAGCTTATGGAATTACTGATGCCTAAAGAGCTAATAAGTTGATCACCATATGCAATACTGATAGTTTAAATCTTCGAAACTTGCCTAGTGATTGTATTTGTTGATCACTTTGAACCTAATCTATAAGTCCCTGTGTGAATGCTTCTCATATTAGCAGCCTAGTCCATGGATGTACATTTCTTTAACTTTCTATTAGAATTTTTGCATGTATTTAGATCCTTTTTGAACATACTTGTTTAGTTTAAATCCCTGGATTTTTTTTAAAACAAGCTTAATATAAAATTAGGAGAGTTATTAATGAAATCTCGAAATACATGCAAGCCCACACGAGGGAACCAAGATTATTACGATACTTGGACATAAAGATAAGAAGGATTAAAGGTCCCCAAGTTGATTGGTTAAAGGCATAACTTGGAATGGTATGGAAAAGAAGGAGGAAGGGATCTCAGCAGACCTGCATAGCCTACGCATGCTACATAGGAAAAAACAACATGTTAGAAAAAGTGGAAAGCTTAAGTTGTATAGGCTAGACAAGCCTGCGTAGGCAAGCTGTGTAGGCTATGCAGCCTGCGTAGCCAAGCCTACACAGGTCATTTTTAAAATAGTAGGGGGTCGAGGAGAGAGAAAGATGTGCAAGATTTTGGAGCCTTGGAATTCTAGAGAGAGAAAGGGTCAACCCCCACTCTTAATACACTTCAAAGTATGATTTCTTGGTATATTTATTGATGTTTTATACTTCAATACCACACAAGGGAGGTTGATTTATGTGGTGCCCAATTTTTGCGTGCACTGGATTATTGAAGGACCTGGTTCTTCTTGCGTTCCTTACACTATAGTTGCAGAATAAATAATGCAGAAAGTATAGAACATAAATATTTTTAGGTGAAAAATACCCAGCTCAAAAGGTGAAAAACCCACGACCTACTACATAATAGGATTTTCCCAAATACTTCACTACAACTCTGAGCCAACAACAAAGTTTACAACCTCTTACAAATCTAAGGATTAATTTTAACCCTTGTAGCAACACGCCACAGGCTGTTGTGACTACTTCAAATTAACTCTAACTTGAAAGATAAAACTCGAGTTTACAACCTCTTGCAACCAAAGGATTAACTCTAACCCTTGTAGCAACACACCACATACTGTTGCGACTACTTCAAATTAACTCTAATTTGAATGATACATCCCAAATACCTAGTAGGATTTGCTTCTAAGAAAGCTGAAAGGTACAATTCAAAATTCCTACTACACTTTGAACTAGAAATAGATACGGACACATAAAACTCTTTATGGAAATGGTTCTTCAATCTGGTTCGTGTAGCTTCAGGATCGTACTCTTGAATCTCACGGGAATTGCTCACAAAATGCCTTGCTATTTTGCTCTCAATTCTACTTAACTTCAGTATATGTGTGTTATCTGTAAAAAGAGTACAACCTGATATTTATAGAGTTAGTAGAATAAGGATTAACAAGAAGTCTAATATTTTACTCTTCCTTGGTGGAAAAGTTCTAGTTAACTTCAACCTCTAACTATTTAATTTCATCTTGGATAGAGTTCCCTTCAATTAAGGAGTCCTGCTCCTTATCAAATATGCAATCTTTCCATTCAGCGATTATCATAAGTAACCACTTATACTTATCCCTTATACGTGCATGCCTTTTGCTTGATTCTGACTGTAACTTGTGTACAGTGACTTCAGTATATGTGTGTCACCTGTAAAAAGAGTACAACCTGATATTTATAGAGTTAGTAGAATAAGGATTAACAAGAAGTCTAATATTTTACTCTTCCTTGGTGGAAAAGTTCTAGTTAACTTCAACCTCTAACTATTTAATTTCATCTTGGATAGAGTTCCCTTCAATTAAGGAGTCCTACTCCTTATCAAATATGCAATCTTTCCATTCAGCGATTATCATAAATAACCACTTATACTTATCCCTTATACGTGCATGCCTTTTGCTTGATTCTGACTATAACTTGTGTACAGTGCCCATGGACCTTTGCATGTGTTCCTTTGTCAATCATCAAAATCAAAACTGCTTAGTTTAATATTTATGATGTTATAACATCATTAGATGATAGAACTAACACATATATGGATTCATGGATTCATCCATAGGATTTCACTTGAATCTTGAAGAATCACCAAGAACGCCAAAGAAGAGATTTTTCAAGGTTTTGCTTCAAAAGGTAATTTCTTCTATGTAGTCTCATTTATGAGGTATAAGTGAGTGTATTTATGGTATTCATAATATTGGGAGGTGGCTGAATGTGAGTATTTATGAAACTCTAGTTGGGTATTTATGGTTGGTAGTTGGGAAGCTAATGAATAGTAAATTGAGGTATTATGTTACAAACCATATCCACACGTGTTAGTTCATGCCATATGTTATTTAACATAAATCCAAGAAGTAATTATCTTTGAGATGATAAGAAGTTAATCCTATTGGTCTTAAGTGATATAAGGGTGTACAAGGGTGATTAACAAGTATTAGGAGTTAAACGAATCAAGGATGTTGTAACTCATATTTTCGGGTAAACCTAGAGGTGCTTAATACATTCAAGAGGTCTTTTTTAAGGTATTTGAATCATATAATATCCGTATCATAAGTCTTGAAGTCAAACGAGTTATGAAACAAAAGTCGACAAAAGTTGTCGCAACTTAGGTTCATAATTTTACTTAAACATTAGGTCAAATGTTTCTAAGCTTTTCTCCCAATTTACAAGGAATTACAGGGTGGTATATCTACCAAATTAAATATCTATGAGTCTAGTTTCCAGCACATTAAACCGTTTGTCAATACGATCTCGGAGTATAGAGATAATTGTATTTCCGCAGACCCGCGCAGATTGGTAGGTGACAAGTAGGTGCATCACCTACTTGCCAAAATTAGTGGACAAAATTAAAAGTCCCTAAGTCGGCCAAGAGAGGACTTTTAAGATATTATAAACTCAGTTATTTTACCCTTATTTCATACTTTCAAAACCAAATTGAACCCCTGAAACCCCTCCCCAAAAATCCCACACAAACCCTAATTGATTTTCCCTCTCTTTCAAGTTCTAATTGAGGGTGAAACCTAGAGTTTGAAGAACCAAGGAAAGGGCTGAGTTATCCAACAAGTAAGGTAAGTTTACTGCTCTCTTTCATACATTTTTCTCCTGTGAATTCATGGCAATTCGTTCTATACATGTAAGAACTCACGGGACGGTGATCGGAAGCCGTGAGTTCGAGTTATTCACTTGTAGGGGACTGTTTTGTGGACTGTTTTGTGTTGCTGTTGGGCTACGTGTTTTAATACTGTTTTGTGGAGTTTTAGAGGAAGACGGGTGTGGAGAAACACCATATAGATTTAGGGTTGTGGGCTGATAGTTCTTCGTAACATTCCGTGTCGTTTGACACGACTACGATGGCCATCGTATGTATGAAGTGATTAGCTTGTGCGTGGACTATTTTGGGAGGCTCAATATGATTATTATTGATGTTGTTTGGGCTGTTTGGTGATTGTTTTGCACTTTTCTTAGTAGTATTCTCGATTTGGATCGTCTAAACAGTCTTGACAGTTGCAATCAAGATCCCAAGGGCAGTGTCCCGTAAAGGGGCATTTGAACCACCAAGTTTTTGATCCATTTTTGTCGAAAGTTCGACACCAATCATGTTCTTCCATGATACTTTGTATGTTCCAAAAGAATTCTGTATCAGGTTCAGGGTATGTATCTGTTGTATCTTTGGGTTGGATCATTTGGCAAGAAAAGATGGTTTTATTGGGTTTTTTGAGGTGGGAATGGTCGAAGCTTATGCAAACGGTTTTGTCATTTCGTTTGGTAAAGGTTGGTTCACCAGAGTGTAAGGATTCCTCTGATTCTCTCAATTTTTCATAATTTGTTATCCAGGAATCAGGAAGAATTTTGACAAGCTCATCTCTTGAAATTTGTCTGGGTATTTGGGTGCACATGGTATTTCCTTTAGTGGCATCTATGTTTAGGATAAGAGCGTTTTCTCCTCCGGGAAGACAGAGATCCATGGCGTGATTTTGGACTCGCCATGCCATTTGGTGGTGAAGGGTAGCTTGTATGGAATCTTTGGCTTAGGGGAGGTGATGTCCGTTCATCGTAAAATAGGTTGTGATCGATACATAATAGTTATGACGCTTAAATGATAACGATAGTATCGTTTCTCTTATTGTAGACTAAGGAGTTGTGACAGTTGCATAGCTTGAGATTGGGGCAGTATATACAAGGTATGTGAGGCTATCCCTTTCCTTGTTTTGCACGACTCCGATGGTACATGATGTAATGAACGAGCTTCCAATGAAACTCTACTCTTAGAAGCTAGCAGTACTTACATTGTTTCCCCTCTTATGGAACGATTGACGTTGATGTTGCTTTTCTTGTTCTTATGTTATCAATGTTGTTGGTACTTCCTGATTCTTATAAGATTCATGGTGAAGAGTTAGCCCTAATAACATGTACAAAGGATACCAACCTTACGTCACTCCAAAAGGCTTAGAATGTATTTTCATGAGTCGAGCATGCATTATATATACGTATATATTTTACTCTATCGAGCCGCGCTATAGTCGGCCGGGTACGATACCTATTGTGCAACCACTTATCAGTTGGGTTTTACCGAGCTTCACATGGCCGGGTACGATTCTACCGAGCCTTATGATGGCCGGGTACATTTTTACCGAGCCTATTACGGCCGGGTATGATATGATGATGATGATGCCCACGGAGGCGTATGTTTTAAAAGTTTATGTATGTATACATATGTATCATGCATTTCATGTCAGTAGCCCTCAGAGGTACCCAGATGTTACATGTTGTATATTCTCTATCCCTGCTTACATTACTGTTCGTACTCTCACAGATGGTGAGACCACGAACTACTGGACGAGTGAGACGACCACCAGTACCACTCACTGAGTTCATTATAGGCCGTAGACGCGGACGTGGTCGTGGTAGAGGTGGAGTAGCGAGGGCAGCACCTATTGATCCACCAGCTGCCCCAACCCAGGAACAGACTCCGGCAGCCCCAGATCAGGCATCAGCTATGCCTGCAGCTATCCCAGGTCTTCAGGAGACCTTGGCTCAGATTCTGAACGTGTGCACTGGCCTAGCTCAGGCGGTTTCAGCCACTACAGCTGCAGCTACTTCTCAGGCCGGGGGAGGCAATCAGACTCCAGTTAACTAATGGCACATTTATCGAGAGACTCTTCATCATATCAATGAACTTTTTGAATTGATTCTCGCTATTTTTCTTGGCAAGCCTTTGAGGATATGGAGGAGGTGGCTTAGGCAATGGTGCCTTAGCCTTTTGCACTACCGGTTCTGGTATGTTAATAATATGTTCCCTAGACAGGTTCACTTCCTCTTGAGTCTCTTCCACCATGTCATCAATATCAATCTGCACTTCATCATTTTCTTGCACCACATTGTTCGGGATTTCCTCTTCTTCTACCAACTCATCATCCACAAGTTTCCTTTGACTTGAGGTGGATGCATTCCCACCTCTTGCACTTCTTGTAGTAACGGCCATGGCATGCCCAGTATTGTTCCCACCCTTTGGGTTCACCACTGTGTCACTTGGTAGTGCCCCTTTAGGACGAGAATTTAAAGCTGAGAGATTTTCCCCATTTGCACTTCTAAGTTGCGGATCGATGTGTTGTGTGAAGCAAGTTAAGCATCGAAATTGGCATTCTTCTCCATCATTTTCTTGAACATGTTCTCAATACGGCCCATTTCATTGTTGGAAGAACTAGGACCATGCGAAGGGTAATGAGGTGGGTTGCTCGGTTGTTGATACATCGGGGGCCTCTGAAAACCCGACTCCTAATTTCCTTGAATGTTATTCTACCGCCTTGATTGTTGCCCCCCCCCCCCCC
>MCJB01050213.1:35589-66265 GCA_002018475.1 Nicotiana obtusifolia
TCCCCCCCCCCCCCCAATTTCCTTGGTTATTGTTGTTATGCCAATTCTCTTGATTATCGCTTCCACTCCAATTGCCTTGATTGTTGTTGTTATTCCAATTTTCTTGACTATTTTGAGGTCTCCATTGTTATTGGCTTGGGCCTTGGAAGTTGTTTCTTTGCCCTTGAAAGTTGTTCACATATTGGACCTCTTCTTCTTGATCATTATAAGAATCATCTTGATCAAATCCACTATCATCTTGCACAAAATTGTCCACTCTTTGTTGCACTTGTTTTGTTCTTCGCTTGTTCACCATCATATTTACTCCCTCCATTGAATTGACTTGCCTCAGGTTTTGCACTTGCTGAAGTTGAGACTTTGAATTTTGTTCATGGTGGTCGTCAACTCGACTATGGCTTGACCATGGTCATGCAACTCTTTGTGAAGAAGACTCACATTGGATCACCTTGTGGAACATTGGCCCGAGATTGCCATGCCGATGAAGTATCCGCCATTTCATCCAAGATATCACACGCCTCCGCATAAGGCGTAGTCATGAAGTTCCCATCGGAAAGTTAATTCACTACACATTGGTTGGTTGTATTGATCCCCCGATATAATGTTTGTTGAATCATGTTCACCATCATATCATTGTCAGGGCACTCTTTCACCATTGTTCTATACCTTTCCCATATCTCGTCTAGTGGTTCATTAGGCTCTTGCTTGAATACTAGAATTTCATCCCGAAGAATAGCCATGTGCCTGGGAGAGAAGTACTAAGAAATAAATTTCTCCACTAATTCATCCCACATATGAATGGAATGATTTGGCAAACATTCCAAGCAATCTAAAGCTTTCCCCCGTTGAGAGAAGGGAAAAAGCCTTAGGCTCAAAGCATCCTCGAAGACATTTGTTTGTTTACTCCCCCAACACGTATTTACTAACCCCTTCAAGTGTTTATGTGCATTTGACACAGTGCACAGGTGAAGAACCCTCGTTGCTCGAGCAAAGTGAGCATCACGTTGGTTATTTGGAAGTTGCCCGCCCTAATACGGGGAGGGACTACACTTGTTTACCCTTCATTCGGTAACACCCGGTGTGGAGCCGCTTGTGGTGGAGGTGGAGGTAGAGCAGGCACATGGTCTTGAGGCGCTCGGCCTCGTCTATTGGCTTGAGGTTCAAGAGGGACCTCATCCATTTGATCATCCTCAAAATCCACATCCCCCAAAGGTAAGTTTCCGAACACGTTGTTTGCCATGATTGCACCTACAATTTCTTAACACATTAGTAACAAGGAAGGTAAAGAAGATATTCCCAAAAACACACCTAAATATATAGCAAACACTATTTTTAGCTCCCCGGCAATGGCACCAAAAATTGATCTTGTCCAATTTCACTCCTCAATTTAATGTTATGAAAACGGTCGATGCAATAATAGTACTCAACAAGAGTCAGGGTCGAATTTCGCAGGGAGCTATAGATGGGAGTTAGTATAATATATCATAGCGTGTGAACTTGAATATCTATATTTACTCTTCCGCAAAATTTGGTTTTTTTAAAGTCTAATTTAAACTACGATTACAAATTGAGAAATAAAACTAGGAGATTGCTTTTGTTGTTTTTCAAATATTGTAAAAAGCCTAGGGATATGACCTTCACCTAAGTGTTTGCCTAATGGGATATAAACTTTAAAGCTGGTTTTATTGGTCGAGGTGTTATCAACACTCAATTACTCACTCAATACCTCTCGGTCAGAGAATGATTTTGCTAAATTTAGCTTTCTCAAGTCCAAATGGGTATTGAACAAAATGGTTGATAAAAAGCTCAAGTCGGGTTATTACTATCTCTTGGTTGAACTCTTTAATTGGGAATATCAATCTCAAAATTGACCCAATTTCTTGTTAGCCATGTTTTCCTAGACTAAGTCTCTCTTTCTCAAGTAGAGACCAAGTCAAATAGGCATGAACTAATATTTGCAACCATTAATTCCACAAACAAAAGCAAGAACAAGGCTAAATAGTAAACACCCAACCATGAACAAGCATTAAATTAAACACCCATTAAGTTAAGTGAAAATCTAGCTACTCATGCTTGAAATGGAAGAAATAGAAGAAGAAATAATAATTAAACTCATATTGCAAGATTAAAATGATAAAATCTAAGTTAAAATAGCTCAAAATATGAAAAACTACTCAAAAGAGTAAAAAGAAACGGCTACTGTAGCAGCTGATTCTAATCTGCGGCCGCACTGCACTCTTTCGGCAGTTTGCAGATTTGTAGCTGCGGCCGCATCTTGCTCTTCTGCGGTCCGCACTTTTGCATCTGCGGCTATATAGCTCTTCTTCTTCGGCCGCACAATTCTTGTGCGGCCCGCACTTCTAGGAGACTTGGAATGCATATTCTCTGAACTTTGCTCCCAGTCCAGCTTTTCCGGCCGCACAATTCATGTGCAGACCGCACTTTGCACAAAACTCTGATGGCTTTTCCTTCATAACCTGCGGCCGCAGGTGATATTTTGCGGTCTGCACTTCTGAACTTCTGTGCTTTTTATGTCCTTGAGTTCAGATTACTCCTTTTTATGTTGGATTTCATCTCGGGAGTTCATCTTCCAATATTCCTGCAATTAAGCACATTTCATTAGTTTTCAGGAATACAATTAAACGCTTTTCGACTAAAACAAAAGCTAAAAGGCGCTAATAAATAGTCAAAATCCCCACTTATCAGTATCGGCACGAGTTAGTTCAAAGCGTAATAAACCACAAAGAATATTGTATTCATACCTTAGCAGTAGTACCGCTTTAAGTCTGCCACATTCTAATTGTTTGGTAGTTGTACACAATTTCCGGACTCGAGCTGGTACGAGCCTTTCCCGGTTATACCGGTGAATCTGTACGGTCCTTCCTATATCGGGCCTAATTTCCCGTCGTTCGGGTTCATGGTATGCAGTGTAACTTTCCTCAGTACCAAGTCCCTGACTTGGAAGTGTCGAAGGTTTTCCCTTTGATTATAGTATCTCCCCATTCATTATTTTTGGGCCGCTAATCGGACTAGAAGTGGCTTGTCGCCTTTCCTCTACTAAATTTAAGCTCGTGACCATGGCCTCGTCGTTTGACGCCTCCCGGCATATTGGAATCTTAGGCTCGATTCTCCAACCTCTACCAGTATCAAAGCTTCTGTGTCTTAGACTAGAGAAAACAGTGTTTCACCAGTACTCGACTTTGAAGCTGTTAGATATGCCCATAAGACCTCGAGTAAAATTTCTTTCCATTTTTGTTATGAGTCGGTCAATCTCTTCTTCAGGTTATGCGGTATAGTTTTTTTGTTGACTCTGCTTGACTGTTCCCACTTGGGGGAGAGGGTTTCAATAAAATCTTTTTAATTTTATGATCTTCAAAAAACTTATTAATCTTTCCCTTGATGAACTGTCTCCCGTTATCACACGTGATCTCGGTCGATACCCCAAACCGGCATATTATATGATCCCAGATGAAGTTGATGACCTCCTTTTCCCTAACTTTCTCGAACGTATGTGCTTCGACCCACTTGGAGAAGTAATCGATCATAAGTAAGATGTAGTGGGCTTTGTCGGTTTCCCACGGCAAGGGACCGTGATGTCCATTCCCCATTTCATGAACGGCCAAGGTGAAAGGACCGGGTGAAGCATCCCCCCTCGGTTGGTAGATCATCGGGGCGTGCCTCTGACATTCGTTACACTTTTGAACAAAGTCGTTCGCATCCTTTTCCATCTCGTTCCAGTAATAACCGGCTCTGATCGATTTTTGAACCAAGGATTCTGCTCCCGAATGGTTTCCACAAGTATCCTCGTTTACTTCCCTCATCACATAGTCAGCCTCCCGAGACCCACTATCTGAAGAATGATCTTCGGTATAATTTTCCTCCAACCAAGCTAAACTTGGAAGCCTTAGTTCGTAGGGCCCTCAATTCGTTTGGATCTTGTGGCAATTTCTCTCTCTGAAGTTAGTCTATGTATTTGTTTCTCCAATCCCAAGTCAAGCTTGTTGAGTTTGCCTCGGCGTGACCTTCCTCTATCACCGTGTTCATTAATTGCACCACTGCTCTGGAATTGAATTCATTGGAGTCGACTGACGACCCTAGATTAGCCAATGCATCGGCCTCGTTATTTTGATCTCGGGGGTACATGTTGTAGTATCCATTCTTTGAACTGATGCAATGTCACTTGCAACTTATCCAAGTATCAACGCATCCGGTCCTCTTTTACTTCAAATGTCCCGTTGACTTGATTAACAACGAGGAGGGATTCGCACTTGGTTTCGATCACCTCAGCCCCAGGCTCCTAGCCAGTTCTAGATCTGCTATCATAGCCTCACATTCTGCTTCATTGTCAGTCAATTTCACAGTTCTAATAGATTGCCTTATTACGTTACCGTAGGTGGTTATAATACGATTCCCAACCCGGATCCTTTCACGTTAGAAGACCATCCGTGAATAGGGTCCAAACCCAGAGCTAGTCCCCGAGGCGAGCAATAATTCTTTCTCGACCTCGGGGATCAAGGCCGGCGTAAGGTCAGCCACGAAGTCTGCCAAAATCTAAGACTTTATAGCAGTTCGGGGTTTGTAACCTCTACGGCCCATTTGGACAGTCGTCCCGAGAGCTCGGTTTTATGCATAACATTCTTTGGGGGATACGAGGTCATAACACATTCGGGGTGAAATTGAAAGTACGGTTTTAGTTTCCTAGATTCGCTTAATAAGGCGAGCGATAATTCCTCTAAGTGTGGATACCTTGTTTCAGCATAGACTAGGGTTCTACTAACATAATACATAGGAAATTGCGTACCTTCTTCTTCTCGGACCAGAACACCACTTACCGCTACCTCAGAGACTGCCAAGTAGAGGTATAACTGCTACTTCACCTTCGGGGTGTGCTTCAAAGGAGGGCTTGTTAGGTATCGTTTGAGTTCTTCTAGAGCCTGTTGACATTACGGGGTCCAAGAGAAGTCGTTCTTCTTCTTTAATAATGAGAAAAATCGATGGCTTTTTCCTGATGACCTCGAAATAAACCGTCCCAATGCAGCTATCCGCCCGGTCAGTCTTTTCAGTCTTTGTACTGCCTTGACGTTATCAACAACGTTGATATTTTCTATTGCTTTTATCTTGTCTGGATTGATCTCTATTCCCCGGTTAGATAGCATGAAACCAAGGAACTTACCTGAGCGACTCCGAAGGCGCACTTCTCTAGGTTCAGCTTCATGTTGTGTTTTCTCAGTATGTCGAAGGGTTCCTGCAACTGCTTCAAATGGTCCTCTGCTCGCAGGGACTTAACTAACATATCGTCAATATAAACCTCCATTTATTTTCCTGCTTGTTCCTCGAGCAACCGGTTAACTAGGCGTTCATACGTGGCACTTGTAAGGCTCGATAAATAGTTTACGTAAAACTCGGGGTTTTGTAGTGCCGAAATAGGCTTATGTGTTGACGAATGTACGCGGTACGGACTTTTTGGTTGAACGGTGCACTAGGAAGTAAAGGAAAAGTTTTGGCAAAAATAGATTTCGGCGGCCCAATATGCAGCCGCAGAATCACTATGCGGGCCGCAGAATGAAACATAAAACTAGGCAAAGTTGGGTGATATTGTGCGGTCACTATGCGATCGTAAAACTATTTCGCGGGCCGCACATCGACTGCCGAACCAGCATGAAAATTTTTCGGAGGGAGGTTCTGTGGCGCATTATGCGATCGCATAACAGGTCTGCGGACTGCATAATGGCCGCAGAGTGGGGCAGAATTGCCCAGTTCCGGAGGGCCATTTTGCGGATCGCAGAAGCATTATGCGGTCGCATATGCGACCGTAGATCGTATTTTGGAGCTTCATTTTTTTGTTTTTATAAACCCGACCCCATTCTTTTAAAACAATGTTAAGGGTCATTTTAGAAGGTTCAAACTCACATTAGAGAAAGAGGAAGGTGGTCTAGAGTGAGAAGGGGAGTTCTAAGTCATTTTTTCATCAATCTTTGTTCAAACCTTGAAGATTTCTCTAGGGTAACTCACAAGGTCTTCAACTAAAAGGTAAGATTCTACACCCTAACCCTTAATTTCAGAATTTAACTAAAAATTGGTTGTTAGTAAAGCAATTCCTGGGTGTGGGAGTTGTTTATTTTACATGCATGTACCATCTAGGGTAGTGTGGAGATTGTTGAGATCTTTTGGGTGAACTTTGAGAAGTGGGGCGAAAGAATCCACCATAGGAGGACCTTAAAACCTTAATGCACGCCTAGTGTTTGGTAAAATGCTCAAGTGAGCTAGAATTATGAACTCCTTCCTAATTTGTGTTCAATTTTGCTATATCTCTAAATAGATCGAAGTGGCTAGGATTTCCGGAACATTTTAGTAATTTAAAAGGCTCGAGTCAAGGTATGTTGGCTAAACTCCTCTCTTATAATTGAATTCCCACGATGATCTTGTAAGTCCCGAGTTTTCTATTACGAATTGACTTTTCTAAATAAGTTTGGCGTCGGATGATGTGTGTGTATGTATGTATGTATGTATGTATGTACATATATATATATATATATATATATATATATATATATATATGAATATGTTTAAAATGTGTTCCGGAATGTTCTTATCATATTGTGCTATTCTTCGGGAAAGTATTTGAAGTATGAGTATGTATTAAAATGTTGTGACTTCAAGTCAAGCCCAATAGAAGTGATCACATCAAACTGTATAAGAGATCATATGTGCCTAAGACCCTAATTTGCACAAGTATGTGTGTAAAGTCTTAATTGAAAGGCCTCTTTATTGATTATCCATGATAATAGTTGAAAATGGAATAGTGAGCTTGAATTATGAAGTACGGCCAATGTACCTAGAATGATAATGCGTTATGGCCAATAATGACAATAAAATGAATGACATGTAAAAGAATATGAATTGAGTGGTAAATACTTTTAATTTAAATGCCTTGGGAGTATCTTTTAGCCACCAAGGAAGGGTAGGTCGGAACAACCTAACCCCGAAACTACACGTGCCGGTGTATGAGTGACTGAGGGTTAAATCCCCGTGTTAATGTGATGAGACTATTTCCCCTTATATGGGATGAGATTGGTGTGTTGAGATGTTTTCCCCTTAAATGGGATGAGGTTATTGCTAGCGAGATGTGATGTGATGTCGATCCATGCGGCATTGTGGTGAGACGGCTTAGTCGTTCCGGTTGAGATCGGACACCATGCCGCGCACATGGTGGCATTGTGAGTGTACGTCTCAGGATGAGACGGCTAAGCCGTTCGGGCTGAGATCGAACTCCGTGCTAAAACACAATGGTATATCGGTGCTAAAGATCTCCCAACTTAAATAACTGAAACCTATTTGAACTTTACCTTTCCCCTAATTTGACACTTTAATACCGTTTGAGTCTCTTATTGATATCATATTTTATTCTCCGTTTACTATTGCTGGCTCTATTGAGAGGGTGTTTAGTTTTACATACTACTACTATTCCATATGTACTAACGTCCCTTTTGTCGGGAGCGCTGCATCTTTAATGGATGCAGGTGGTTTCATAGCATGTGGTATTGATCAGTGATAGCAGCACACCCTCTCCTCAGCTAATTTTGTGAGCTCCACTTCATTTTGGAGTCCTATATCTTCTATCCCTTGTGTATAGCATTTTAAGGTATAGCCGGGGCCTTGTTGCCGACACTGTCATAGCACTCTTTTGCTCCTGTTAGAGGCACCGTAGACATAGTGTGGGTCGTATCTGTGTTTGGGAAAGTTAAACTAAAAATGTTGTAATTGTATCATCTGTTCCATTTTAACTATGATTGTACAATGTACTATTTTGAAGACTTGTTAATGACGTAACTAATGAAAATGAAATGGTGTTGTTCACATGACTTCTTACTGACTAATTAATGAAATGCATTCTTCTCATTAGTTGTGGGTGAGTTGAGTAGACGACATTGTGCAGGCTTGCTTGACCGAGGTAACTCTGTTGAGCATTGGTCGCGCTCCCCGAGGTCGGGGCGCGGCAGCACCGACGGTTTTTAATCCAAACAGCATTACGTTATAACGATAGGTGCCAAATTTAGTTATAAAAGAAGCCTTCTCTTGGTCACCCGGGTCCATCCATATTTGATTGTACTTGGAATAGGCATCAATAAAACTCAGCGTCTCGTGCCCGGCCATTGCATCGATCATTATGTCTATGTTAGGCAAAGGAAATGAATCCTTCAGGCATGCTTTGTTCAAGTCCTTATCATCTACACACATTCTAAGTTTGTTCCCTTTTTTGATCGGTATGACCTATTCCAATTCCTCGATTATCAATTTGGTGGCATCGGTATCATCGGGTGCCATGAAGGATCTCGGGACCCTAAAATCATCTTCCTCATTGAGTGTTCCACTTGTTTACCCAGCCTGGTCGGGGTCGGGGCAGGTGATTGCTATTTGGTGCCTTTTTCTTCGACCAATCCCTTACCTTTTGATGTTGTGATTGCGAGCACCGGGATCACCTCCTTGACAGCGAACATCTCCTTTGCGACCGGTTGTTCCACGTAGACCATTTTGATTCCGCCTGGGGTGGGAACGTCAGCGCCTGATGCAAGGTCGAAGGCACCGCTCTCATGCTGCGGACCCATGGCTTCCCGAAAAAAGCATTGTATCTCATGTCCCCCTCGATTACATAAAATTTTATTCCGTGGGTGGTCCCGGCAGTGTTTACCGGTAGGGTTATTTCACCTTTCGTTGTCTCGCATGCCATGTTGAACCCGTTCAATACTCGTACCCCCGGTACGATTCGGTTCAATAATCCTAGTTGTTCCACGACTCTCCATTGGATGATGTTGACTGAGCTACCTGGATCAATTAACACATACTTAACTCGAGATTTATTAATAAGTACGAATATTACCAATACATCGTTGTGAGGTTGAATGATGCTCTCGGCATCCTCGATGCTGAACGAGATGGACCCCTCCGAAATGTAGTCCGGAGTGTGTTTTTTCCTTGTGATAGAAACTTTGGTGCGCTTTATCATTGGCCCTTGTGGGAAATCTACTCCCCCAATGATCATGTTGATCACGTGTTGAGGCTCTTCCTGCTCAATTTGTTTGTTGGCGTCCCTATTTTTGAAATAGTTTCTGGCTCGCCGCTTAGGAATTCCTAAAGATTCCCATAGTTGGATAGACGAGCCACTTCTTCCCTTAGCTGTCGACAATTTTTGATCTTGTGACCGTGAGTACCATGGTATTTACATATCAAATTGTGATCCCTCTGTGCGAGATCGGACTGAAGTGGCCTTGGCCATTTGGTCTCCTTGATGCGGCCAATGGCCAACACTATACTCGCTGCATCTACGTTGAAGTTATATTCTGATAGTCTCAGTGCTTCTCTGCCCCCAAGTGATCTGTCAAAACCGTTCTTACTCATCAAACCTCGGTTGCTAGGACCTTAGTCACTTCTCCTGTCATTTCTGGTCGGGTAGCGACCGGATCCGTTTCCCCTTCTATCCGAGCCGTATGGGTGATACCGATCTCCGGTCGGCCTTGGCTACTGATCCATAATTCTTTTAGACCTTTCACTCACTTTATTGGGGTAAACAGACCCTGAGGGGACCCCTAGCTGGTCGTCCTACACTCTGATCTTTGACTGGTACATGTAATGAACATCGGCTCAAGTAACCGCCGGGAACTCTACCAAGTTTTGCTTTAATTGTTGAAAAGCAACGGAACTTCAGGGGTTGAGCCCTTGAGTAAACGCCTGATAGCCCAATCACCTACAACTAGGGCAGGTCCATCTGTTACATATGGAACCTCGACACGAACTCCCTAAGTATCTCGTTGTCCCTTTGCTTGACTTTGAAAAGGTCTAATTTCCTCGTCTCGACCTTGATAGCACTAGGATGGGCTTTAACAAAGGCATCTGCAAGCATAGCAAATGAATCAATTGAATTTGGAGGTAAGTTATGGTACCATATCATGCCCCTTTAGATAAGGTTTCCCCAAATATCTTCAACAACACCGACTCGATCTCGTAGTCTTCTAGGTCATTGCCTTTTATTGCGCGCGTGCAGGAGGTTACATGCTCGTTTGGATCTGTGGTCCCGTTATATTTTGGAATATCAGGCATTTGGAACCTCTTCGGAATTGGCTTTGGTACCGCACTCAGGGAAAAGGATTTCTGAATAAACTTTTTGGAATCCGGTCCTTTCAATATTGGAGGCGCTCCCGGGATCTGATCAACCCGTGAATTTTAATTTTTCACCTTCTTGTCATTTGCCTCTATTTTCTTTTTGCCAAACTCCACCCGTTTTATTAGTACTTCGAGCATTTTCATCACCTTGTAAGTCTCTCCGGGTCCGAACTCATCTGGTTCTGCGACAATCCGTTCGTCTCTCCGAGCGTCTTCTCTAACCCGCTCGGGTTCGACCGCATTCTGTGCGTCATTTTAACTCTACAATTGTGCTATTGCCACTTGCTGAGCTTGTAGAATTTTAAAAATAAATTGTGAGCTAACTCCATCACCTTCCCCTTCAGGCGCTTCTCAAGCTGATAGCCAGGATGCTCCATGAATGCTTTTTCCAGGACCAGTTTGCAGATTGATATTGATGGTAACTTGTGAATTGGCGTCGACTGGGTCACCGATTGGGACACCATTAGGATCAATAGAGGGTACGGCATTGCTTGGTACCACATTATTATTTTCACCGTGGTGGCATATATACTAAAGTTCAAGTGAGCCGACTGAGAATTTGACATTTTAAATAAACCTGAAATCAAACTTCAAAGAGCAAGTGTAAAATAGGGTGTGTTATGGAGATTCGTATTAAATCATCACTATTATACTTTGGCCCAAGGTGCGCGCCAAACTGTTTACCCTTAGAATGAGTAACAATTGAATTTATACGTGATTTAAAAGATATGTGATTTAATTTAATACGAATGATCTAAGAATAGCAAATAATTGAACTGCAACAAAACAAAACGATCAAACCAAACGCAATGGATGATTAAGCCTGGCTTTATGATGAACACTGAAAACTAGTTCCGATCAAGCCCTCGAAACAGGCTCGGTTACAATTAAATAAATAAGCAATTGAACAACACTTCGAACAGTGATTAGAGAATAAAAATTGACTTTATTGCTTTGGTATGCGTGCCAACAGTAACCTTAAAAATGAAAAGGTTCTTCCATTTATATAGTAGGGGAGTTTCAATCCTATTATAGTCTAAATAAGGTAAAAATCTTTCTCTTCTGGTAAATCATGATATGCGGGGCGAGATTTGCGCCGTAATATCTGGTTAAGGACAGATATTTCGGCCCCTCATTTTTCCGTCTAATCGTTTTTCCCTTAACCTCGGTTCTTACTTTGCTCGAACTCGATTCTTCTCATACTTTGCGGTGTTGAGGACAATCTATGCTCTCTAAGAAGTGTTACTAGATATATTAATCCTCTTTGTGGAATTGAAAATTAGCAGCGTCTAATACTCTTGTTTGAAACTACTAACAACTTCTATGCAAACTGAAAAGAGGAATAACTCGAACTAAAATCTAAAGATGATCAAACCGATCTATTAATAGCAGTATGGCACTCGTTACCTTGAAATCCTAGATTCGGCTCTGCATGCATTAATAGCCTTGGTATTGCTAATACCATGATTTGCTATGCATTAGTTATACATAGGATAATACCAAATAAGCTATAAAACTAATACTTGCATTAACAATACAAGAGTTGAAAAAGTGTACCAAACGAGAGATTAATAATACCAAAAGCTAAATGCATGCATTATTTTCTCTAATGCATCCTACCAAACGACATGATTGGTTGCCAAGAGCAAATATATCAACGTAAAACAAAGTGCGAGACTTGTAATGATCTTTGCCAAAATATCTAAAGCAATTGCTTATTCCAACAATTTGGCCACAACTACACAAAATAGCGTTAGAATTTTAGTGGACCTTTTATGACATCTATGCTGCACCGATTGCTCAAGCAGGGAAATTTTGCTCTGGTATCACCTCCATCATATGCGCAAGTACACCCCCACCTTCCCCCCACCCAACCACAATATCCTAAGTGCAAGTTCATGGTGATTTTGAGCAACTTGTATGCAGTACAAGAAAAACCTGAAAAGTGAGCAATTCATCTCGACACATATGAAGTCGATAGATAGCTGAAGAGTGCAACTTGAACTAGGGCAACCAAAATTAAGGACACCAAGAATAATCAAAATTGCTCAAACATGTACTTTTGCAATATATATAGAAAATGACTCATAAAGTATAGACATTCACCCGGCAACTCCATCTACTATAGATAGACTCTTTTCAGACAGACTGCAGATACATCTCATGTGCTAACTGGAAAAGGGACTCCGCACTCTGAGAAGCTAATTGACTGATAATAATAACTTCCATACTTTCACCAAAACAACACAAGCAATGCAGGGGGAATAGCGTATAAAATTCCCAAGATGCCACTGCTGTTACCTCTTGACTCTTCACGCCGTCTTATTTACCACTGTCATCTGGATTGACCCCACCTCGGCACCTCCCCTCAACCACGACTGACTCTTGACCTGGACTGACCAGACTCAGGGAGGTGATCTGACTCGACTTGACATGACCCAAACACCAACATGTCATCTTTAAACTGCATTTCTCATCCACCATACTCAGTCCCTGCATATGTTAATGATGCTTCAGGTGAGCACAGGATTAACAAAAACGCCTTTAAGCTTTTCGATCCAACAAGAGCATGCAAATTAAGGAATAGGATAAAATGTTTCGCACACAATGTTATGCACCTGTTAAGGAGAAAAATTTGGTGGATGGATGTCATAACTTTCAACCAAACTTGAATCCACCAGATGGAAGTTGAATGTCATTCCCGCCAAAATTGAATCCAGCTTGTGTTTCCTCACCTGCCGGCAATGTTTCGTCCTCCTCCTCCAACCAGTATGTTTCCAGTATCTTAACAGCCTTCTCATATATCTCATTGTTATCATGACTCTGAAGGTTTTCAATCTTTTCCAATCCCTCTGCATCGTCTGTCAGCTGAGCATAGTAATTAATGCCTCCAGTGTTTGCTTTTTCTGATTCCCCAACCTTCAATATGTTTTCTAATCCTTCCAGACAGACGGTGACAATCCTTGGATCGGGGCACACAAGCAAATCACATAGAGGCTTTATGCAACCCTGACTCACCAAGAACCTGAAGCCAAAAGCACGAGAAAACACCGAGTTCAGTAATATTATCAGCAATATCAGAGGGATGATTACCCAAAAGAGAGGTTACATACTTGATCTGCTCATGAGTCCCACCAGAAGTAGCATTTGAAATAGCCCAAGCAGCCTCTTTTTTTATATCAAATTCTGCAGTTTGAAGCAGATTGACCAGAGGAGCAATTAATCCAGCCTCAATTACAGCCTGCTCAAATGTAAAAAATATCTTATTATTTAGATAAATGGAAAATGCACTGGTGGTTTCATTGAAAAGTCTATCAATAAAAGCAAAGAAAGCTGGGCTGTGGTGAGAGGCGGTGCGCATTACTACAAAGCATCTCCACAACTCAAATTCCCATTTCAATTTCAAACTACTACACCAACTATTACACTCTCATATTCACCTATTTAACCACCCATAGATTTGCAATATAGAACTTAGAAGATGTGCAAAAAATGTATGCAAGAGACGTACCTGTATCTGCTCCTTGTTCCCAGCAGTAATATTGGATATGGTCCAGCATGCTTCTTTCTTGATGCTCTTTTTGTGATTGTGTGTTAACAAGCTCAGCAGGCAAGTAAGGGCACCATGTTCAATAATGCACTGGATTGTGAAGATAGTTGACATTAGTCAAAGATAAAGTAATATGCATGACTAACACAACTACATTTAGCAGAAGGTTTAAAAAAAAAAGCAAAACAAAAATTTATTTTTCCAGTGTGGTCTCACACTGCACTCATCCTACAATTTTAGCACATAAAAATGATCTCCACCAAACCAAACCCAAGACACTGGCAATTTAACAAGGGTGAGTTAAACTCACCTTCCCTTTTGTACCTGACAATTAGATTCTCCTTTCAAGAAGCATATAACTTCAAGTTCATATTTTGAAAAACGAAACCATGCTAGAAGCACCTAGTGAAAAGCACATAGCTTGGGAAATACCTCTTGAGCATCTTATGACATTAACATATGTCAGAAAAGCATAATGCCTCCACAGCATCTTAAGATACAAAGTATAAGGCCCCACTTGAGAGCATATGACAAACTTTGAGCATTTGAAAATGAATTTCAACCTAAATCTAAACATTATGTAATTTCTTATTACCAACTTACACAAGAAAATAGTGCCGTGTTGCTTCAAATCAAGATTTAAAGGGATTAAGTTAGTGAAACACTTGAGAGAAATCTAAAGTGCACCAAAAAAAGAAACCCGACAAACTGCTTTATTAAAACAACATAGAATTGCTTTTAAAATAATGGACCAAACACCCAACCAAGTGCCAACAAAAATTCCCATAAGTACTATTTTTGAAAAAACTACTTAAAGAAAAGGCACTTCAGTACAAAAGGCGAATCCAATAAAATCCCAATCTATTTACGGCTATCCAATATGTTCTTTACTACAGTTCTAATTTGTGGAACAAACAGCAGTCAAAATGTTAAAAGCTCAGAATTATTTTCCATTTCTTTCTCCTAAGTGTCATTAAACTATTTGGAATAGAGTAATTAATATCGCTGCGTGAAAATTTAAGGAGCGCCATCTTATCAGTTTAGACTTGTTTTGCCTAAAGAATTTACTTTGAACTATCTGGAAGTTATTGAACTTTCCCTTTGCTTGATCAGAAAAAAAGATGGACGTCTGGCTAAAAGAATACAATTGAAACAGGTCTGTGACATTCCATTGTTACAACTAGTACAGAGTTAAGAATTCTTTTAAAGTTTCAACTTTATAAGAGCCGTATATTTGGAAAATATTAGGAACTGAGGCTTATCTTTGGAATAACATGGAAACCACAACTGGTCCACAATTAGATAAAGCTATTAACATACTTACAGCTTATAAATCGTTTTTTCCTGCCTATATTGCACACACTATGTTAAGCGAGGTGCCATAAACGCTAGCATTTTGTTTCTGGTAAACTATACAGAAATACTCGACTGCCAAAAAATGTACTAATGTAGTGTCATTTCAAGCTCAAGATTGGATAGTCACTGATTAAGGATGTAGAAAAAATAAAATAATAACGGTGCATGTCTTGCTGCAAATTATAGCACTAAGACAGACACTTTCAATAACTGTAGATTTAAGTATGCTACTGCATATTACAACAATAAATCAAATAAATTAATCTTGTCCACAAAATTGTAAACTACGAGCAGGTGTTAGGCAATAAAAATGATAGCTACAAGTGCAGATGGTATAAGACAGGGGCGGAGTTACCGTTCTGGTTACGGGTTCGGCAGAAAGGTTTTGTAGCTTTGGCCCAAACTTTGCATTTGTGTTAAGAAATCCACTTAGAGCCCGTTTGGATTGGCTTAAAAAAAGTGATTTTTCAGCAGAAATAGCTTTTAAGCCAAAAAGCAATAACTTGGGATTCCCCAGCCTCTTGCTTTTGACTAGCTTAAAAGCCAATCCAAACACCCTCTTAATATGTATAAATAATCTACCCAAAACCCAGTAAGCTGCCTTTTCTAGAATTCAAAACCAATAACCCAAAGTTCTAGATCCGTATCTTGTACTACTCACAGTGTGTTAAACGCTCGCCTAAAGTGTGCTTAAGCCCTGAAGCTTGGTGAAGCGCAGGTTATGCACTTCACCTCGCTTAATTGGCTCTTTAGTGTAGGTCTCAAGGTGTAAAGGCGAGTGTCTTCTACCAATGGGTTCTATCTTTAAGGGTACAATTATATATAGCTAATTATAGTTTTTCCATTCTGTCCAGATAATTATTATTTGTGTCTATGCTTACATTTTTCTTGCAATACATTTCTGTTTCTATTATTTTCCTTGGCACCTTTCTTCGCTATAGCCCATGCCTTAATTGTGCTTTGCGCTTAAAGCTCCATAAGACATTGGAGCCTTTTCGTGCTTTTTGCTTTTGGCTACTACTAGATTGCTCGGTTGCATAGAGAACCGACCTAAATCCAGGAGTGAACCAAGCACGATGCTATAAAGTTTAGAAATGGACTGAAGATGATCAAATTTGAAGTTGATTCAGGGAATGCTGAAATATCTTCACAATATATATTACATCAGATGTTTCCAACTTTCAACATTTTATTTTATTTGTACCTTTTTTCATTAGTCAATTCATCAAAGTGTTTGGCTACAACCATGAAAGCTTCTAAAAGCTCCTTAAGACCTACATACCTGAGTCTGGAGGTCATCTCCTGTAACAATATTTCCAACTGTACGGAGAGCAGGGATGAGTACTGAAGGAGACGGATGCCTGAACATCAATTGGCATACATATATCAGATTCAATCATAAGCTAAATACAAAAAAAGTAGGTTAAATGAGGAAACTAAAACATCCCACTCACATGAGGAGCTCAACCAGCCGTGGACAAACACCTGCTTCAATGACGGCTTGAATTTTGTCGTTTGTACCGTCAGAAAGGTAAGAAAGTGCCCAGCATGCATCTGTTAGCACCTCTTCATCATTCGAATGAACTAGGCGCTGGAGAGCTGAGAGTGCTGGTCTCACCTGGAAAATGAATTGTCATCAGTCATGCAAAAACAATCCAATAAGGTCTCAAGGAAAAAAAAAAATTTGAATTAAATACTACAGGCATGAAAAATTTTCGACAGCCATTACCAACCTGCTCAAATGGAGGTTGTGGCTTGCCTCTACAAAAGTTTGATAAAGTCCACGTGGCATTTCTCAGCATTGAAAGCTTGGCATGCTCGTTCAACTGAGCCAGCAAAGGAATCAAAGCCCTATTACTAAGAACAAGATCACGGCATCTAGGAGAATCGCCAGCAACATTTCCCAATGCCCACACAGCCTGTAGTTGGAAAGAAAACACAATCAGCCTGCTAATCAACGTAACTTCAGTCTATACGGCATAAGGGTCTACCCATTTTCAAAACACACCTGCTCACGGACATCATCACTTGGAGAACCCAGAAGATTTACAAAAATTGGCACTGCCCCATGATCAATCACCACTCTGGTATTCTCCGAGGTACCAGAAGCAATGTTTGTGAGAGCCCAAGCAGCTTCAAACTATGAAAGCATAACCACAACGATAAAGTAAGTGTGAAGCTACAACGTGAAACGCTAAAGAAGGCACAAATAGAGTAATCAAGCATCACTCTCTCACCTGGAGCTGCGGAAAGTCTTCCCTCATTAGAAACTCAACAAATCGAGGAACAACACCAGATTGTATAACTTCCTCAATAGGAGGACTCCTTTCTGTTAATCATAATTCGCACGTTAAGTCATACACAAATGGAATTAAACCAGCATAAAAGAAGCAGGAGCAGGCTTAGTCATACCAATAGAGAGCAATTTACGGAATTGTGTGGTGGCCTCCAGCTGCAAATTGTTATCATTTGACCAAACACCAGCAACCATTGATGGAAGACTTTCCAACTGTAGACCAACAATTAATTACCATTCAAAACCACATTCACAATCAAATCAGCACAAATAATCAAGTCCCAACTATGAGATAACTGTGATTAAAAAATCATTTGATCCAAAGTTCATTTATGAACAAGTTTTAAAACAGAATCAAACTAACTTTTGCTCCTGATTAAATATTCATTATTTTGGACAGACGAAACATATACACGAGCATTCATACAGCAGAAACTGATTTGGCCTTAAACATCAAAGTGACTATCCCCTCGTCCAGGGGCGGATGCACAATAGAAGCCGAACGCATCAGCTCTAACTCAGACCCGTTATATGAGTTATGAATCTACTAAATATGTACAAATATTAAATCTTTGTCAGTGGGTTTAGTGGCATCTCAAACTCATAAGGTTCAAATCCTGAATTCACCTTTGCAGCCTGATTATTAAAAAAATTGTTAGTTTGAGATTGATTAATCAATTGATTGAATAAAGACTAACAAATGGCTTTCCAAAAATGGCAAAGGACTATCACTAAAGCTCCAGGATTCAATTTTTACCAATCAAATAGCAAAAAATCCAAATGGGTATGCAAAATGTACTGATAAAACAAGACTCAAATTGAAGGGTAAAAAGAGAATTTACTTACTATAAATAACAAAACCCACCTTTTTTTCAACGGTGGATGTATGGAGATTAGCCGGGAAGGGTTGTTGTTGGGGTTGAAGACCTTCCCTACGCTTCTTGAGCAAACTCTCTTCTCTCTTGCTCTTTCGGATCTCAACCATGTTGTCCTCTCGCCGGCGCCGCCCTTCCTCGGCGTCGACGGCGACCTTGTACCGGTTCCGCCGAACCTCCGTCCTAGCACTTGGTCTCAGAGACATATTCGTATAAAAAAGCGAGAACTGCAAAAGAGATAGTAACAGGGTATTACAGAAAATCCTTGAGAAGGACAACGATGATTGAATCGAGAAGAGAAAAAAACATATACATATACATATATATACATATAAGAGAGAGAGAGAGAGAGAGTACATACCAAATATTTTGGAGAGAAGACCGTGACTGACAAGGGTTTGGGAAAGAGTTCCTCTTCTAGTCTACTTCTCTTCATGGGCCGGGTCTTCATCTATTTTGGGTTCTTCTTCTGGGCTCAAGCCCAAGATTCTGTTCAAAAATAGCAAGTTTAACGACTGCTGTTTTCAAAAATAAGTCAGCTTTAAAACTTACAGACACTTTTTAATTCGAAAATCATATTAGTACAAAAATACCCTCAATTTGAAATATCAACAGAGACTTTCTCCATTATTTTTCGAACTTATTGGCCACTGATTCCTAATCAAATATTTTCTATTTCTCAATTAAAATAAGGAAAGAAAATAAAGAATAATGCCAACAATATGACGTTCAAATTAAATCTCCCATCTCATGGGCAAGAAAAAGAATAGTTGCACACCGTAAGCTTTTAATTAATGTTTGTCTTCGATGACGATATAATTGGCTACTCAATTGGGTAGGGAAATGGTAGGGAAATCTCAGTGACATATATACTAATATATAATGAGTTGGTGACAAGAGAACTGGAATTATAGGTTGGCAAAAATGTTGATGTTTCTCCTGTGTTAATAGCATATTTGGTCAAGTTTTTAAAAGCAATTTATTTTGAAATGTGTTTTTCTCAAAAGTATAAGAACTATAACAATAAATCCAGTGCAATCTCAAAAATAGGGTCTGGAGAGGGTAGTATGTATGCAGCCTTATTCCTATTTTAAAAAGGTACAAGGGGTGTTTTTAATAGATCATGTAAAGATGAAAAAGAAGCATTAACAACACACAGTAACAACATCAAGATAATAAGAAAATCAAAGTGAAAGAAATAACATGCAGTAATGGAAACCTAAGAATAAGAAAATACAAGACTAATACTAATAATACTGGTATGGAGAAGAAAAACGCTCCACTACCTACTAACATTCTAACCTTCTTGACCTCCACACCCTCTTATCAAGGGTCATGTCCTCGGTAAGCTGGAGCAGTGTCATATTCTGCCTAATCACATCTCCCCAATATTTCTTTGGTCGACCTCTACCTCTCCTTAGACCTATCATAATCAAACTCGCGTACCTCCGTACTGGGGCATCTGTGCATCTCCTCTTCATATGCCCGTACCATCTTAGCCTCGCTTTCCACAGCTTGTCCTCCACAGGTTCCACTCCCACGTTGTCCCGAATAACTTCATTCCTAATCTTATCTAAACTTGTATGTCCGTACATCCACCTCAACATCCTCGTTTCTGCTACTTTCATCTTATTGACATGGGATTTTCTCGATTGTCAACACTCTGCCCCATACAGCAAAGTCGGTCTAATCACCAGTCTGTAGAACTTACCTTTAAGTTTTAATGGCACATTTTTATCATAGAAAACGTGGGTGTGAGCCTCTATTTCATACACCCGCTCCAGTACGATGTGTGACATCCTCATCAATCTTTCGATTTTCTTGGATTACTCACCCAAGGTACTTGAAACACTCTCTCTCTCTCTCTCTCTCTCTCTTGGTGATTATTGTGTATCAAGCCTTATATCCACATTTGTTTCATGAGCCACATCATTGAACTTGCACTTCACGTATTTTATCTTGGTCCTGCTGCTCAACTTGAAACCATTAGACTCCAATGTCTATCTCTAAACCTCCAGCCTCGATTTAACACTGCCTCGCATCTCGTCAATCGTTACTATGTCATCTCAAATAATATGCACCATGTCACCTCTTCTTGAATGTGTCGTGCTAGTGTGTCCATCACCAACGCAAATAAAAAAGGGCTAAGGGCTAATCCCCAGTGTAACAACCCGATCGGTCATTTTGAGCTCTAGCATGTCGTTCAATGGTTTGAGACCTTGAGTAGCTTCACTCTATATATCATGACTTGTACGTGAAGTTGGTTTTGATTTTTGAGAAGTTCGGTGTTGATTTGGAAGAGTAATTCTCATTTCGAAAATCTTAAGTTGAAAAAGTTAACCAAGGTTTGACTTTTTAGTAGACGACCTCGGAATAGGGATTTGAAGGTTCCTATAGGTCTGTAGGTGATTTCGGACTTGAGTCTATGTGTTGGTTGAGTATTGGATGGTTCGAGAGCGATTCAGCGCTTATTATCGGAAGTTTGCATCTTAAAGGTATTGAAATTTGCTAAGTTTGGCTTGGGTGTGCCTTGGTGTTATCGGGCTCCAGGTGGTGTTCTGGGAACTTGAATAGCTTCATTTAGTTAATTGAAACTTGTGTGTGAAGTTTGATCGTGATCCAAAATGTGTAAGTATGATTCGGACACGTTCAACGAAGTTTGAAGGTTTGATAAGTAAAAGAAGGATTTGTATCGATGATTCGTGGTTTTGATGTTATTCGTGGGGTTTTGAGCCTTTGGATAAGTTTGGATAAGGTATTGGGATTGGTTGGTATGATTGGTCGGGGTCGTGGGGCCCTCAGGTGTGTTTCAGGGTGGTTTTGAACCTTTCTCCTTGTTTTCAACTACTGGTTTCTAGTATTTTTGGTATGAGTCGCGATCGCGGATGGTGAGTCGCGATTGTGAAGAGTGACATGGAGCTGGGAAGGATTTGTTCATTGCGATCGCAATTGGTAGTTCTCAATCGCGAAACGGAATTTGTTAAGACTGAAGGTTGGCCTTTACGTTTGTAGAGCAGGGCTCATGTCCGCGTAGGCTTGGCAAGTTGCTGGACGTGATCTTGAGAGGATCTCGAGTTCGCGAAGAAGGAATCTTGGGCGAGGCTGGTCTGGCTCCGCGATTGCGAGGCTGCTTCCACAATCGTGAAGATAACTTTCTGGGCAGCTACAATTTTGCCTTCACGATTGCGAGGGTTCTTCCGCGATAGCGAAGAGGAAGGGCCTGGGGCAGAATATAAGATGCAAATCGGGAATTTGCTCATTTCAACTCATTTCTCTCCTACTAAGGAAAGTTTTGGGCGATTTTGAAGAGTCATTTTCATCATCTATCATGAGCTAAGTAATTTTCACTCTTTTTGAGTTAAGCACATGGATTATATATGGATTTTAACAAATTGGAATTATTGAAAGAAAACCTAGAAATGGTATTTTTGGATTTGCCCACGAAATTGGACATAGAATTGGGAATAAATTATATATTTGAGTTCGTGGTGCTATTGCACGCCCCAAATCTGGGGAGACGTGGCCGGCACCCAGTGCCATATTTGGCCTGAGGGTACCATTCTGTAACTGTGAACTCTAGAGGGATAACCCTCAACTTAGGTCAACGAGGCCTACCTGCGAGCTGACAATACCAATCAAGGTCGACGAGCCCACCGTGAATGTCTACAACCAGCAATACCAAACTAACATGTACACAGGGCTGGGAAGGCCACAATACTGATATACATAATATACATGACTTGTCTACAAGCCTCTAGAGATAACTGAACTATATCGTGGTCGGGACAGGGCCTCGACCTACCCATCAAACCTGTATATATAAAATGAACTCCAAGGGCTTGACGTGGTAACTTCGAGGAAGTGGGGCTTACCAACCAAACTAATGTTTGACTCTGTCCACTACTGGAATGTCTATAAAGCTGTCTATCAGGACCTGTAGGCATGAAATGCAACATCCCGACAAAAGGGACGTCAATACAAAATAATATATCGAGTAGGTATGGAAATAGAATAACTGAAAGCTAAAACTTAACTGATAATATAATAACTGAAAGTAACTGGGAGCCAAAGATAATCTGAAGATATGCTTACTTGCTGATACTGACTTAACTCCCTCAATATAGTGAGTAAAATAGCTGTCCGGCCCTATAAGGCTTGGTACGTGTAACTGCTCTGCCGTAGCAGGGTCGCTCATAGGCGCTCGACCATACTCGGCTCTGTATCTCGGCCATTCTAGGCGCTCATAGGCGCTCGGCCACAATAGGCTCGGTATATAACTTACCATCTGATCTGAAGTTGTATAATAGGGGCCTGCACACCGATTATAGCTCGATGGTGGTGAAAATACTGTAATACTACCCAATAGGGGCCTGCCCACCGCTTATAGCTCGATGGTGATAAAAGTACTGTGATACTGTGTATATATATAGTGTCACGCCCCGACCTCGAGGAGCGCGACCGGCGCTCAACCAAGATAACTCGGCCGAGCAAGCATGTTAGATTTTCTTCTACCCAAACTCACCCGTGAATAAAGAGGAGATATATTCTATTAATTAAACACTGAGAGGATTTCATAAACAACTCCAACTCCATTACCATTAATTACTCTATTTTTAAGTCTCAAAATACAAACACTTTCATAGTTTGAAGTGGAACATGTAATACACATACGACATTGCTAGCTTGACTTTACCAACACCAATACACAACCCACACTATGTCTACAGAGCCTCTAATAGATACAAAAGAGTACAATGTAGTGCCGGCAACAAGGCTCCGGCTATACCTCAAAACATAATACATACAGAAGAAAAGATGCACGACCCCGAAATGAAGTGGGGCTCACCAAGTCAGCTGGGAAGAGAGTGTACCGCTATCACTAGTAAATGTCTCCCCCTGTGGAACCGCCTGCATCCATTAAAGATGCAGTGCCCTTGACAAAAGGGACGTTATTACATGTCGCATAGTGTTAGTACGAAAACCTAAACACCTATTCAAGGACTTAAAAATACAACATGAACATGATGAATCATGGTAACAATAAAAGGGCTTAGATAGCCGTTAAAGTCAAAGCAAATTTATTAAGAGCTTTCAATAACATTTATAGATTTTAAGTCGGAGATCCTCTGTAACCACATTTACACAAAGCGGCCTGCCGCCTCACCCCAATATATGCGGGTGGAGGTGCAATCACGATGCCATAAACTCTACATAAAGCGGCCCTGCTGCCTCACCCCAATATATGCGGGTGGAGGTGTAATCACAATACCACAATTCCACACAAAGCGGCCCTGCCTCCTCACCCTAATGTGTGTGGGTGGAGGTGTAATCACAATCACAATCTCTACAAAATGCAGCCCTGCCGCCTCACCCCAATGTATTCGGGTGGAGGTGTAATCGCAATACCACAATTCTACACAAAGCGGCCCTACCGCCTCACCCATTGTATGCAGGTAGTGGTATAATCGCAATACCACCATTTATATTCCCAAAACGATAATAGTTTGTACAAAAGAGTTTTGTTTCAATCAATCGTTTGGCACCTTTGGCCTTAGCAAGTGTAAGTTCATAAGGTTTCAACACATGAAAAATCACATTGATTTCATACAAAGTTTTCTTCCCATAAAGGGATATAACATAATTAAGTCACAATAGAAAATCTTTAACACATGAGGGTTCGAACATGTTATGCAATTTGAGAATCAATTTACTAGCCTAAACATCCCACCTCAACAGTGTTTCAAGTTTGACCACACATGGTAGAGTTTTGCAAGGATTCAAGAATTTCGATACTAAAAGAAGTGTTTAGCCTTCATACCTCGAAAGAGCTTTGCTTGGTGTAACAATAACGTCCCGACACTTCTAACGATGTTAATCTATAAAAGAGGGGAGAATTACAAGCATGATTAGAGGAATTCGTATGGCAAGAGCTGCTACACTAATGACCCAACCCTCCCTTAACTAATTTAAGATCAAAACTACTAAAGACGGTTCAACAACTTTCCCACAGTCTCTATTAGCTCATGCATTTGATAAATCTACCCTCACCACCAATAATCAACCTAAGCCCGAAATTGAAGAATTGGGAGAAGAAATTCTTACCTTTTTGAAGCCCTAGCAAGTTCCTTTTGATGAAATTCCAAGGTTTGATCAGAGTAGAGTAGTGAAATCCTTAGTCCTCCCTTTCCTCTCTCTAAAATGTCAGGTAATCCCCCAAAAATTAACCCTCAGGCTAGATACATAAAATAGGGGTCTAGCTATAAAATTAAAAAAATGAAGCCCCGACGTAGATCTGTGGTTGCATATACGACCGCATAACACTAATGCAGTCTGCAAAATGGAGCGCATAATGGCCTTTTAGAACTGGGTATTTTTGCTTCACTCTGCGACAGGTTTGCGGTCCGCAAACCAATTCTGCGGTCGCATAGTGGACCGCAGAACCTCCTTTTGAAATTTCTCATGTTGATTCTACGATGGGATTTGCGGCCCGCAAAATGGTTCTGCGGTTGCATAATGGTTCTCAAAATTGGCAAATCTTTCTGCTTCATTCTGTGGCCGATTTGCGGCCTGCAAACTGGTTCTGCAGTTGCATAGTGGATCGCAGAATTGCCATGTTCCATAAACTTTTTCCTTCAACTCCTCGACGCAGTGAGCAACCCCAAAAGTCTGTATCGCGGCGAGCAAGTTCGCTATGAAGAATTTCTACAATCCTCAAACACATTTGCTTACCTCGGCACCACAAAACCTCGGGTTCTAGGTGAAATTTCATGGGGCTTTAAATCCTCCCCCACTTAAGATCATTCGTCCTTGAATGAGGGGCTAAATCCGCCATTGGCATTCAATATGACCCCACTGTTACTTCAAACACCCGCAGTTCTATATTTGTCCAAATTTTGACTAACTACCTAAATTCCCAAAATTTTCCACAGAGTTTTCCTTGGATCTGGGCCTATCCACCTGTCAGAGAATCCCAGAAATAAATCCTAACAAAATATACATAGTCCAATGATGCAACATAATACAAAAACAACAACAATTGTGGCGTCATAAGCAACATATCAATAGAAAGGAACATCCTCAACATGAATTATACAAGTGATACATAATTCATAGGCAAAAATTTCATAGATACAATTACATAGCTATTCAAACAAATGAGGGTACTTCTTCTTCATTTCTTCCTCGGCCTCCCAAGTGGCCTCTTCAACCTGTTGGTTTCGCCATAGTACTTTCACGGAGGCAATTTCTTTATTTCTTAGCGTTCGGACTTGCCTATCAAGAATGGCAACTGAAATTTCTTCATAGGTCAGTACTTCATTAACCTCAATAGTCTCAACTGGCACAATAAGTAACGGATCTCCAACCACCTTCTTCAACATGGATACGTGAAACACCAGGTGCAATAAAGACATCCCTGGAGGTAGTTCAAGCTTGTAAGCCACCTCACCAATCCTCTGAATGATTCTATATGGTCCAATGTACCTCGGACTCAACTTCTATTTCTTACCAAACCGCATTATGCTCTTCATGGGGGAAACATTCAAGAATACCAAATCATCCTCTCTGAACTCCAAATCCCTGCGATGCACATCCGAATAGGACTTTTGACGACTTTGAGCAGTTTCCAACCGATCCTTAATGATCTTAACCTTCTCCATACCCTGATGCACGAGGTATGGTCCTATCAATTCCGCTTCCCCAATCTCGAACCATCGAATGGGAGATCTACATCTCCTACCATATAAAGCCTCGAACGTTGCCATCTGAATACTAGCATAGTTACTGTTGTTGTAGGCAAATTCTATGAGTGGCAAATTATCATCCCAGCTACCTTTGAGTCAAGAATACAAGCGCACAACATATCCTCAAGCATCTAAATAATTCGCTCTGCCTACCCGTCAGTTTGCGGCTGAAAGGCTGTACTAAGATTCACCTAAGTACCCAAACCTTGCTGAAATTTCTTTCAAAAATTTAGCTGTGAACTGTGCCCCTCGATCTGAGATAATAGAAACTGGAGTGCCATGCAACCTGACTATTTCCTTGATATACAAATGAGCATACTGTTCTGCTGTCTCGGTAGCCTTAACAGGTAAGAAGTGAACTGCTTTCGTGAGTCGATCCACAATCACCCAAATCGAGTCATACTTATGAGGCGTGCAAGGTAATCCCGCCACAAAGTCCATATTGATCATTTCCCACTTCCACATTGGAATTTCTACGTTCTGTGCCAACCCACCGGGCTGTTGGTGTTTGACCTTTACTTGTTGGCAATTTGGATATCTCGCCACAAAGTCCGTTACATTCCTCTTCATATCATTCCACCAGTAGATTTCCTTAAGATCATGATACATCTTTGTAGAGCCCGGGTGCACGGAATACCTAGAAGTGTGAGTCTCGGTCATGATTCTTTCCCGGAGACAATCTACATTTGGAACACATAGTCGCCCTTGGTACCTTAGGGTACCATCATCCATGCGAAGAGAAAAATCCATGGTCTTATGTTTATGAATCTCCTCCTTCAATTGTATCAACAATGGATCGTTATATTGCTTCTCCTTGACCTCCACCACAAGCGATGATTCAGCCCTATTTTGCATAATCACCCCTCCTTCACTAGAGTCCGCAAGATGAACTCCCAAACTAGCCAACCGATGAACCTCCTTGGCCAACGACCTTTGATACGCCTCCACGTAAGCCAAGCTGCCCATAAGTTTCTAGCTAAGAGCATCTGCCACAACGTTAGCCCTCTCCGGATGATACATGATATCGATGTCATAATCCTTTAGTAACTCAAGCCATCTTCTCTGCCTCATATTCAATTCCTTCAGCTTGAAAATATACTGAAGGCTCTTATGGTCAGTGAATATATCCACATGGACCCCATACAAATAATGACGCCATATCTTTAATGCAAAAACCACTACCGCGAGCTCTAAGTGTTGCATTAATACACACCCAAGTCCGATCCTTGAAGCAGCACAATATACCACAAAACCAATCCGTACCCTCCGGTAGAGTCAACACCGGTGCCGTAGCCAATCTTGATTTCAACTCCTGGAAGCTCCTTTCACAAGCATCTGAGCATTGGAGCTTAACCACTTTCTACATTAATTTAGTCAACGGAGAGGCAAGGGTAGAGAACCCTTCCACAAATTTCCTGTAATATCCAGCTAAGCCCAAGAAACTGTGAATCTTTGTTGGAGTTGTAGGTCTAGGCCAATTCTTCACAGCTGTAATCTTATGAGGATCAGCCTTAATTCCTTCTCTAGAGACAATTTGACCCAAGAATGTAGCATATTCAAGTCAAAATTCGCATTTCGAAAATGTCGCATACAACTTGTACTGATATAGACTCTGAAAAACTGCCTTGAGATGATCAGCATGGTCCTCTCGACTTCGTGAATATACAAGGATATCATCAATAAACACTATCATAAAAGAGTCGAGGAACGACATGAAAACTCGGTTCATAAGATCCATGAAACCTGCCAGGGCATTTGTTAGCCCAAAACACATTACCAGAAATTCAAAGTGCCCATATCGGGTTCTGAAAGCTGTTTTCGGAATATCCTGCTCCCTGATCTTCAATTGGTGATACCCGGATCTTAATTCAATCTTGGAGAAGTACTTAGCACCCTGCAATTGGTCAAATAAGTCATCTATCCTTGGCAGTGGGTACTTATTTTTGATTGTGACCTTGTTGAGCTACCGATAATCAAAACACATCCTTAGTGACCTATCATTCTTTCTTACAAAGAGAATCGGTGCGCCCCAAGGTGACACACTCGGCTAAAGGAAATCATTATCTAACGAATCCTTCAATTGTTCCTTTAGCTCCTTCAATTCTGCCGGTGCCATTCTGTAGGGTGGAATAGATATAGGCTGCATGCCCGGCATCACGTCAATCCCAAAATCAATCTCCCTGTCTGGTGGAATCCTAGGGAGCTCATCAGGAAAGACCTCCAAAAATTCGTTCACAACTGATAATTGGTAGAAAAGATATAAAATGCTATGTAAATTATCTCATATTTAGCTCTTGTTTTGTGAATTTGGGAAGTTAATTGCATCGATTCATGTTAATGTAATGTGTTTTTATGTGTAGGAATGAGTCGAAAGCAATCGGGGGCGAAAACGGGGAAGAAACGAGCCAAAACGAGAAGAAACCGGACCAAGGAAGACTTGGCGCCACAGGCAGCGCCTGGCGCCACCTGTGGCGCTGGAGGCAGCAAGGTTGGAGAAGTCACTGCCCGTACGACTGCGGGAAACTATCCTAATCCGTCTAGGAGACCCCCAATTCGAACCCAAACCTTCCCAAGTCCTATATAAACACCCCTAAACCCATTTTAGAAGAGGAGAACGTGATTTTGAAGGCTAAGGAGGCTTAGGAACATCAACAACACAAGCAATTCTCAGTTCATCAATTCTATCTAGTATCTCTATTAGTTTTTCAATACCTCATCTTTTGATTTTGTTGAACATGAGTGGCTAATCATCCCTTGTTCTGGGGTTGTGATTAGCCATGAATATTGTGTTTCTAACTTGACGATTTTGTTTTAATAGTTCATGTGAATATGATTGTTTCTTCAATTCTATGCCTAATTGCTTAATTGTTTTGGCCATCAATTAAGTTCTATTAATTATCTATGCTATGTTGGGGAAAACTATGTTTAGATTAGAATAAGAATTGAAGAAAGCATGTTCTTAACCTTTTTAAAGGGGCGGATTCGTGGTTAGGATAGGAATATACTTAATCACCATGCTTAATTGAATATCGTGTCCTTATTGCACTCTTGCTAGATTAATTCCATAGGAATATAGGTGTTAATCTTGTTAGGAATAGGCGAATAGTACTTCGGAAGAAGGCTATGAGTATCATTATCGATCAATTAGCAATCTTACATGAATTATATGAACGATAAGTCAATTAGAACGCAATAGGATTGGAAACATAATCACAACCCTGGAATGTTTGTTTATTTGATTACGACATACGTAATTTGTTCTTTGCAATTCTTAGATATAAATTAGAAATATAATTTAGAATAAACCATCTATTAAACTTGATCCTTGCTTGTTAAATAACGATATTAGTTGTTATAAAGTAGTTAAAGTAAGTCCCTTGGGTATGATAATCCGGACTCATAATCCTATATTACTTGTCGACCACGTATACTTGCATATACGTTAGGGAGCAACAAGTTCTTGGCACCGTTGCCGGGGACTTAAAAATCTGCTACTTTACCAACTTCAGCTTATATTTGTTATTTATTCAAGTTTTATTAGTCGGCTTACATTGTTTGCTTTGACACAGGCTTTTCTATTGAATGCGGAGAAGTAGAAGTGCAAACAACCTGCTTCCCTTTGATCCAGAAATTGAGCGTACATTACACAGAGTAAGGAGGGAAACGCAGCCTATCGAGATGGCAGGAAACGCAGAAAGAGCAGTGATTGAAGCTGCAAGACCAAATCTTGCCAATATGACTCAGGCGATTGTCAAGCCTGAAATCACAGGGCATTTTGAGCTGAAGCAATACATGGTGCAGCTAATTCAGTCTACGGACAGTATGTGGGACTGTCGCACGAAGGCCCACAGCGACACATTCAGAACTTTTTGGAGATAACAGACACTTACAATTATCCAAATGTGGCAAAAGATTATGTGAGGTTGACGTTGTTTCCCTTTTCTCTGTTGGGGGAAGCAAAAGAGTGGTTACAAAAGGAGCCTGCAAACAGTATATATACATGGGATGACCTGGCAAGAAAATTTCTGATCAAATTCTTTCCTACCAAGAAAACCAAGTCACTAAGAAGTCAGATTTTGGGTTTTGAACAACGAGAGGGGGAAACCCTTCGACAGGCATGGGAGAGGTATAAGAAGCTACTTAGAGACTGTCCACACCATTGCCAGACAGATGAGGTACTTGGGCACACGTTCGTTGATGGTTTAGATGAAGCCTCGAAGATGAACCTTGATTCAGCGTGCGGGGGAAGTTGCATGGCTAAGCCATACGGTGAAATCCAACTTCTATTGAACAATTTTACAGCCAACGATCATAATTGGCAAGGTGATGGTGACTCGCGCAGAGCCATTAAACAAAAGGGAGCTGGTTTGATAGAATTGGATGACTTGGTAGCTATGAGAGCAGAAATGGCTAAATTGGCAAATCAGATGAACCGAATGACTATGCAGCAGGTTCAACCCAGACAGCAGGTTCAACAAATGTCATTATGCTGTGAGATGTGTGGTGATAACCACACAAGTGATATGTGTCCCACCAATCTAGAGTCTATATATTATGTGGGACAACAAAGCAGGGGGCCCGTGAATCAGCATGCACAGTATGGGAATTCCTACAATCCAAATTGGAGGACTCATCCCAATTTTTCATAGGGTGGTAATCAGCAGCAGCAGAATATGAGCAGACCGCAAGGAAACTATAACCA